>JARFIY010000230.1:0-46905 GCA_036346155.1 Sinelater perroti | reverse complement strand
TAAGTATTTTTAAATTCAGATAAAAATTACCTACCAAACTTTTGTATTGAACATTATTTTCCAAAATTCACACTTTTAACTAACCCTGTATAATAAAGATCTAGAGCTACCGTAATAATTTTGCAATACCGCTTTTGAAGATGTTGGATAATTGTTAACGTATTAATTGTTTCTAAAATGTATTCTCCGTTTTCTCCTCAATCTTGATTTTCATTAGTTTTTTTACTTCTAGAAATTTAGTTATTGATTTAAACATGTATGTATTTGTCATATTCATTATAACTTTTAACTTTGCGTATATCTAAAAATGGTTGAAATTTTAATCTGCTAATTGTTTAAACTCCCTTTAATCCTTTATTAGTTTACTTTAAAATATACCCCCCTCATTATGTTTTTAAATTCTCACCGGTTCCTTTTGGAAAAAACAAAACAGAAAGTCAAATTTGACGTAGAATCCGAATTCGCGATAAGAAATTGAAAAAAAAACACAGAGCAAGTGGCCTAAAAAATAGCCCCTTTAAAAATTATAAGGCTTGACAAATGTCAGAAATGACAGAAAAACGGACCGAATAAACCAGCGTACAAAGCGTAGTGTCCAACTGGTCGAGTTGGTAGCGAGTTTGCTTTGAGATGCGAGGTTTGTGAGTTCAATCTCTTTAGCGGTTGTCGCCTTTTTACAGTCTTTTGCAACATTGGCTACATTTAAATGGGGGAGAAGGCACGGCTTGCACTTCTTACAAGGCCTCTTACGAAGCGCCTCAACGCACACCGCTCGAAAGCTTTACCATCTCATGCATAGAAGTATTCTTTAACAAGGCCGCAAAGCGGCCTTTATTGTATATTTATCTTGTTTGGTGTAGCGATAGTTGTGGCTAGATATTTGATTGAATCATGTATTCGATACAAAAGAGAGGTGTCAAATAACTTAACCTAAACAGAAAATAACAATATAATATATTTGCATGTTTAAAAAATTGAACCATTATAAATTGGTAAAAACATATTATTTTATTTATCATTGTCAAAATTGTATACGTCAATGGGACCTTAAAGGCCCAATGTTTTTGTAAATTTTTATCCAAAACATTTTCCTTCTAGTTATCTACTCTAATTCGTGTAAATTCTTTAGTCACTGCTTATAACCATTTGATTTTCGTATACTTACACATCTTTCTGTGCCAGCATAGCCGCGTAGGTAAGGCATCTGACTGCGGTACTAACGAACCCCGGCTCATTTCTTGAGCTCTTTGATGCCTGGCGGGTGGCTTACTCAGTCACTAAAAATAATTTTGATCAAGACGTAATAATGGAGGTCATTCAAGGCACGGTGTTTGTTACATCCCCCGTGTGACTAACGCGACAATCTGTTCACATCACATTTTTACTTAGACGAGAAAGCTGCCCCCAGTCACTTTAAATAGCCATCACATGTCGCAAAAAGACACTATCAAATACCTGAGTCGTTGTCTTACATGACAAAAGTATGGGCCAAAAGAAAAGAGTTAGGTTTAAAATACAAGAAGATGTATTGGATGTTGGGATGACAAACACAGCTGTTCCTGGGCAACAAAATTCTCCTGTACAAAGCTATCCTGCAGCCAGTTTAGACTTATGGCTTGCAAATAGCAGCAAACAGTACCGTTGACATAATCAGAAGGTTCTAGTCTAAAGTTTTACGAGACACTGTTAACGTTCCCTGGTATGTGTCTAATAAAATTATTAGACGTAACCTTAAGTTCAATTAGTGAAATTATCACAAACATGAGTATTAAGTATCAAGCTAGATTCAGTCACATCCTAATAAAGTAACTAGTGATTTGTTAAATGATCAAGACGAAGTGTGTAGCCTCAAGAGGTTTAAACCATCAGCCTTAGATAATCGGTTTTTGTAGTTTATATATAGATTAGAATTTATTTAGCGATTAGACTTGCCTTAAGTTAGGTTACCTTTTGACCACATCCAGCCTAGTACCATAGGTTGATGCTTAAAGAGTAATCGCTATATTAGGGAATTCCTTATGCACATGTATTTTTCATACCATTTACCGAATGCTTTAATGTAATAAGGCAGATTGTAAATAAACACCTTTAATTAAAACAAAACACCCAATATAATTCTACATTATTTGATAAAGTGATTTGTATAATTCAGCAATATTGTTTTGTCGAAATACAATTATATTTTTTGAATTGTAATCTAGTTGAGTGAGAAATGAAAAATATTAGAAAAGAAGACCCATAAAAGAATACTTAAAGCAAGCAAAATCTTATCATAAGTTGTGCAAAGGTCAATTTAAGTCTATGGAAGAGTCTATTGTGATCTAGGAAACTAAAAAGAGTATTGGCGGGAAAGAATAGATACAAGCCGACAAAAAAAATAATAAAAATGAACAGACCGTCCAATATACTAAAAGTAATAAAAATGAAAAGAGTAAAATAGTTGAAATATATTACTTGTTTAAGTAGTCCAAAATTAACTAAACAATTATTAGAAAGTTTTTTTTTTTGTTATATTAACTTTATTAGCAATCAGAATATATACATTCTATGAGCTAATATTAAGTAATTAAGTATTTGAACTTCGGACTTTATTGGATGGGGCTCCCATCGACGTCCATCCATATTTAGTTAGTCAGATACTTCGGCCATTTCATCTGAAGTCGTCTTGTGAGAGGATCTCCTGTCAGTGGCTCCATAATTTCATTTGGATGATTTTTCAAGTGTGGTTTGGTGTTTAACAGCATATTGTTTGGTAATTTCTCTCACAAAAGGGATATTTAGATCACTGTGTATGGTGCAAGTTGACACATACCATGGTGCATTTGACATGTTTCGTAGGGTCTTTGACTGGAAGCGCTGTATGATGTCAAGATTGGAATTTCTGGCGCATCCCCATAATTGACATCCATATGTCCATATTGGACGGATTATAACTTTATAAAGTAGGACTTTATTCTCCAACGTTAATAGAGATTATCTTTCTATAAGCTATTATAGACTTTTTAACATAATAACTATTTCTTTACGCTTTTTTCTTATATGCGTTTTCCAAGAGGGAGTCCCAGGTACTTAACTTCTTGTGATTGAGGTATGGGTATGTTGTTGAGAGTGACAGGTGGACATGTTGAACGTTTTGTTGTAAAAGTAATGTGGGCTGACTTGTCTTGGTTAACTTTTATTTTTCATTTATCTAACCATTTTTCAGTTTGATTTGGATGATTTTGAAGCATCGCTGAGGTTGTGTTCGAATCTTCGTTGTATGCTGTGATCGAGGTATCATCAGCGAAAGTACTTATCATGGTATTATTAGATGTTGGCAAGTCAGAAGTGAAGATTAGGTACAGCGTTGGACCCAGGACGCTACCCTGTGGTACACCTGCGTTTATTTGTTCTATCTGAGATAGATCGTTACCAATCTTAGTTAGAAAGCTTCAATTAGTGAGGTACGAATGAAATAAGCAGTAGTATTCGTGTGGCATAGTTTTCTTTATTTTATATAGCAGCCCTCTATGCCAGACGCGATCGAACGCCTGTCTCGCGTCTAACATTACTGCAGAACAGAATAGTTTATTTTGAAGTAAAGTTTGTATTGTATTCGTTATCTGATGGCATTATTGGATCGTCGAATGACTACGTCTAAATCCGAACTGGTGGTAGGGTAACCAATCCTCTTGCAGCGAGTTTTCTTTTATTTGCCTTTTCGAGCAGCTTTGATATGACTGAAAGGAGGCTTATGGGTCGGTATGAGTAGATTTAATTGGAATATTTTCCTGGTATGAGTATTAGGAGTATTTCGGCGAATTTTAACTGTAGTGGCCAGTATGTGAGCCTTAGAATAGCATTAAATTTAAATAGCAGAAATTTGATACCCTACTTAGGTAGATGTTTTAGTATAATTGGTATGATAAGGTCTAGTCCCGGAGATTTTTTGTTGTTTAGCATATTTTTTTCTTTTTCTATTTCTGGGATGGTAAACATTCGTATTGACAATGCCATCTGGAAGGGGGTTTGTAGCTCGTCTTCTATTTCTTGGTTTACTACATTGGAGTTTGATTTGAATACTTCAGCCAGGTGATGTGCGGATGCATCAGCTTTTTCTCTATTAGACCTTAACCAGTTTCCGCTCTGCTCTCTTAGTGGTGGTATGTGGACTTTAGGTAGTTTGGTTTCTTTTATGGTTTTCCAGATAGATTTATCATGAGAAGATAATGTTTCTATGTATTCTTGGAAAGATACATTACGAGTTTGTTGTAACTTATTTCTGAGCTTGTTGATTAGTTGGTTAAATTTATGCTTGTCTTCTATATTGTGTGTACGCTGCCATCTTGCTCTTGCCCTTCTTTTTTCCTTAACTATTTCCATTATCTCTTGTGGAATATTAGGGCTATTTATTTTAACGTTGGTAATTTGTGGTGTAGCATTCCATCCTGCTGTTTGTAGAGTAGATATAAAATGGTTTGTAGCTTATTCGGTTTCATCAGTAGATTTTAAACTTATATTTAGGTCTAGATGATGTTCAATATGATGTTGAAATGAATCCCAATTAGTTTTTTTGTTACTGAGTGTGACTGGTGGCTCTTTGTGAATAATTGTTGAGCTTATGGTCGCCATTATTGGCGAGTGATCGGACATTACGTCATAATTGGATGTGATATTAATATAATTAGTTACAAGTCCTTTTGTAATAAATAGGTCCAGGAGGTCCGGGATTTTGTTCTGGTCAGTTGGCCAGTAGGTTGGATTTCCCGTGGATAGGACATTATAGTTGTTAATGTTGTTAGGTGTTAAAATCTCCGCCAATTATAGATTTCTGGCCTAGAGAGTTGAAAAATGGCTGCAACATCTGTTTTGTAATGTTGTGCCTGGGTGGGCAGCTGTCACATTGATTGGAGTTGAAAGCTTTTTGAGGTAAATTATCGTAGCTTGCAAAAAGTCAGATTGGTACGATGGTAGTTCATAGTGTACAATTGAATTTCGAATAATTATTGCTGATCCTCCCGGAGTAGTACCATCGGGATGTTGAGTATGATATATATTGTAGTGTGGAATTTTAATATATGATCTGTCAGTGTAATGTGATTCTGACACAAGTAAGATGTCTATGTTATGAAGTTTTAGGAACATTTCTATTTCTAGTTTTCTATGTATTAAACCGTTGACGATCCATTCTGCTATCCATAGGAAGTTGGCCATTATTGGATTAGTTTGTTAACAACAATAGTCAATATGTTTAGGATCATGCTGTTTTTCTGCAAAAATTGGTTAAACAAGTTTTTGAACTCATCCAGAAATTGGCGGAGACTTAGGTCTTGATTTTGGACAAGGTGTTGTTTTAGGTTGTGCGCATAGGATAATCTTTGGGAGAGAGAAGGTTGGTTGGGTAGGTGTTGATTAGTTTGTTGATTTGGTAGCATTGGAAAATTGTGTTCTGTTATTTGGAAGGGTTTAGTGGTTGGCAGGTGGTTGTTTGGATTGTATTTTTTCTGCAATTCTTGGTATACATTGCAACCCTTGTAATTTGCTGGGTGAGATTTTCCACACAGTATACATCAAGCGGGTGTACTTCTTTGTTTGGTGCAAGTTTGTGTCATGAGGTCCGGTGCATTTAACGCAAGCGTACGGTCGATTACAGTATGCTCTTGAATGACCATAATTTTGGCACCTTGTGTCTTGCACAATGTTTTCGTGGAGCTTCAACGAGTTCGTGTTTATTGTCTATGGCTCTGACATTATAAATATATTTATTGTTTTCTGATGGTTCAAGGTCAATAAAGAATATTGGCAGCGTTTTCTTGTTATATTTGCTTTTAATGTTTAGTATATTTCTTACGGCGTGACCTTTTTCTTTAAGAGCGTTTTTAATTTCTACAATAGATGTTGTGTGATGGATATGTTTCATAACCACCTTGTAGGGACGGTTTTGTTTCATTTGAAATGTATGATGAATAATGTCGTGTTCTTGCATATATTTTATCAATTTTCTGTATACATCAGGGTTTAGTGCGTTTATTTTAACTACATTGTCTGTTAAACATTTAGTTGTATATTGTTCTACTTCCGCTAAGTCTAATAACTTTTTTATCATCAGGTCGTAATTTATTACACCGTGCACAAATATAGGTGACGGTTTAGGTAAAACTGGAGTTTTTGTTTTCTTATCTATTTTATTCGTATTATCTTCTGTATTACTAAGTATTGCGTATTTATTTGCTGATGTATATTTTGTTTGTTATTATTTGACAGCTGGTCATCATATTTAGTTCGTCTTTTACGTTTACCACCTTTGACTTTTTGCCATTTATGGATAGAGTTCTCATCATCTTCATCTGATTGATCCATGTCGCTCTCACTTTTTTTGGACTAAATCGACGACGTTGTTGGGATTTGATCTATATTTATTCAGAAATTTAGTATTGGATTTGAAAATGCATGATACTTTAAATTCATCCTCCAGCAAACTACGACTACGATTAAATTCATTAAAATAAAGATATACAAGGGCAGTTTGTATTTGATACCCATTGAAAGCAGACAACCTCGTGAATTTCGACGAAAATGAAAAAAGTGAATTTCATGTCCTCACCAATCATTATTTTTTGCGTAAAAAAAACCATCACTGAAACCAAGGAAAGGCTTGATAAATACTATGGAGACTCATCATCATCATCAGTTTCAATGATTAAGAAGCGGTTTACTGAATTCCGTTGTGGTCGTACCACCACAAGTGACGCCGGATGTCCAGGTCGCCCAAAAGACGTCGTCACGCCAGAAATCGTCGATAAAATTCATGGAATAATATTGGACGATCGAAGAATGAAAGTGCATGAGGTGGCTGAGGCTGTAGACTTCTCAAATTAGCGGATATATTACATTTTACATGAATATTTGTACATAAAAAAGCTATCCGCGCGATAGGTGCCGTGATTGATGACACTCGACCATAAGCGCAACCGTGTGACCACTTCAAAGAAGTGTTTGGCGATGTTCAACCGCATTCCGAACGAATTTTTGCGCTGTTTTGTAACCGTGGACGAAACATAGATCCATCACAATACACTAGAGACCAAGGAACAGTCAAAGCAGTGGACTTCTGTGGGTGAAGGTACACAAAAGAAGGCCAAGGTGGGTCTGTCGGCCAACAAGGTAATGGCAATAGTTTTTTGGAATGCACGCGGTCTCATTCACATCAACTACCTTAAAAAGGGTAAAACGATCAGCGGCAAATATTATTTAGAGCTATTGGACAGATTCGACATTGATTTGAAGCAAAAACGACCCCATTTGACGAAGAAAAAAGTGCTCCTCCACCAAGACAATGCAGGGATGCACACGTGTGTAGTCTCCATGGCAAAAATCCATAAATTGAGCTACAAACTGCTACCCCATTCAGCATATTCTCCAGATTTAGTCCCTTGCGACTATTTTCTGTTTTTAAACCTAAAGAAATGGCTCGACGGTAAGAGATTTGGATCGAGTGAGGAGGCCATCACTGAAACAACGTCTATTTTGAAGACCTTGAGAAAACCTATTATTTGGAAGGG
This sequence comes from Sinelater perroti, assembly GCA_036346155.1. Taxonomy (NCBI): domain Eukaryota; kingdom Metazoa; phylum Arthropoda; class Insecta; order Coleoptera; family Elateridae; genus Sinelater; species Sinelater perroti. The sequence goes on along the minus strand of JARFIY010000230.1, from coordinate 39,364 downwards.
ATAAAGAAATTAGAAAAACGCTAGACTAAAAGGAGACTATGTTGCGAAGTAAATCGTTTTTTTTTGTCGAAAAAATATCTTTTATTCAAAAAGTCCCTGGCTTATCAAACTGTTCTCGTACAGTGGTTCTGTGTGGAGCTTTATTAACAAAAATCAAAATGAGTTGATCGACTCACTGTTATTGAGATAATCCACATCGAAAATCGTAAAAAATCATAGCACACGTATGACAAAACATTATGAGTACGTACCGTAAAGTGGAGTGACTGTGACATTTATTTGCCATTTTTTAAATGGAACTCCTTTATTTTTTTTTTGTTTGACACAATCCCACGCCACTATGTGAAGTAACTTTGTGCCACCACTCTTTTAATTGTAAAACAGATGGAATATTGACCCTAAAATACAAAATAAAATATAAAAGTACAAAGAGTGGAGTAGTTAAAAAAAAAGGTAAATTATCAGTGAATTTACAGTCTGAGTAAAGTAATAGTCTGATTGAGTAGAAAAAATTGTTTGATCTCAAGTTTTGGACTTTCCTTTCTAATAACTAAAAAATACAAAATAAGAGAAGTAAATTACCAAAATAGACTTTTCTATTGCTTTAAATTGACGACATAGGATTGTCCATCACTCAGCACTTTAGGGACAGGGATCTTTATTATGATGGCATTTTTGTTGTACCAGATTTTATATGGAACTCTTGGCCAACGCTAAATTTTCCCTTTTTTTGCCATACAAAAGACAGAGGCATCTTCTTCGTCAAAATCGGAAGTCAGTTTTCCTGGATACCGATTTCCTTCATATGCTACTAAAACGTAGTCACCGATCTGTAGAGCAGACATTGGAGTTTCATCCTTTGACATTTTTAAAGTTTCTGGGGTGTTTCTTTCTTTTTCCCTGTTATGTTTATTTTGTTCTTCAATATCCTCTTCTGTCCCAAGGAAGTCCATTAGTGACCCCAAACTATCCTCATTCTCAGCATATGGGATGACATCATCTTCATTTTCTTCATTTGAAGAAATTACTCTTTGGGATTTATTTTCTTTGTCAGAATTATTTTTGTTCTTCTCTCTGTTTCCAACAGTCTTTGGCGTTCCAGACGTAAGTAATGCCTTTCCTAGCAGGAACATTAAGTTTTCTTCTTCGTTTTGATGCTGTAGAGGCTGCATTGGACCGAGCATTTTCAATTTTTCGATGAAACACCCGGATATGTTCAAAATGTGCTCATGAGAATTCTCCATCACCACCCCTTCAGGAAGCCTTTTGAGCACTTCATGGGGTTAAATGGCACAATCCCGCAAGCTCAAAATCTTGACTGCAAATTTGACTTTATTTTACTTTGGGACATTCTTTGATTCGATGCTCCGCCATATCTTTTCAGAAATAGCCTAACCCACTTTGGCACTGTCATGTTATCTTTGAATTTATCAATTTTTTTTCAATCCTAGTAAAATATTGCTTCAGTAAACACCTCAGTTTAAATGGAATTATAGGAAACCCATATGATACTAGCAAAATTAGATGGGAAACAAAAATATCCTTTTCTACAGGCGACAAAACCGTCTGGCCGCCAGGCTTTTTTGTTGTGTCGTCTTTTAGTTTCAGCGCTAGCGTATTTCTGTGTATATTATATCTACAATAAAAACATAAATATGTACCTACCTAACATGAAAAAGAAAGTATATCAGGCAACACAACAACATCAAAAAATTCTACTAATCTCTTTGCTGCTTCCCTGATAGACAACTTTTTGATCGTTATCTCACTCAACAGTTGTTCAAGAGTTTCATCCGTGTAATTGCAGTGCGGCCTACCGAACAGTTTAGAGGTGTAGCTCCGTCTTATCCTTGTAGAAACCGAAAACAAAAAAATATTTAAAAATCACGTGACAAAATCACATCATCATTAAAAGTTATGTCAGTCAACACAAATAAAACAAGATACAGAGGCCTCCCTTTGGGAATTAAATCTCAATTAATATGTGAAACAAAATATTAACTTACCTTTTGCAACAAATAAGTAGGGTAACGATGACCAACAAAAATCTGCAGCGTGACCGTGATTTCGTCAAAGACGTAACAGGTGGCATCAATTTTTGAAATGCCCGAGGAAGTTATAAACACGTGGCTAAACCATATCCCAGAAGGTCCACTTTCCACACTCTCTATTGGTGAAAGTGCGAATTTGGTAAGTTAATCATAGCCGACGCTAGATGCCGTAAATCGAAAATGGCACAATCTCACCTCATGTAACACAATGTCACCCCACTTTATGGTATGTCGTCAAAAATGCCGAACTGTGTGATACACCGCGCTTTAGACGAATAGTCTTTGCTCGAGGGGAATGCGCGTAAGTACTCAACTATTTTTAATGAATGGGTAGACCACCGAACAAGATTTAACTCGAATCCGTTTATACCGCAATCAAACACCTCAACTGAGCAGCTATATTAGTACTTATCTACATAATTTTATTTTACAAATTTACTTTAATTTGCCCTTAATGGTTTCGTTGATAATAATTTCTATAATTTTATAATAATTTTAATCAATTTACTTAGATTATAAAATTTGTATTTAAAATATATATATATATATATAATTAACTAGTTAACTCGTCTGCAAGAAGCATAGACCTATTTTAAATACACCAAGCTGCCAGTAAGTGACTTATTTGGTTGATAATACTTTGGGTAGCAACAGAGCAGAAAGCCATCAGCTTCTTACACTTCTATTGAGTGTATATTTAAGTTTAACAGGTTCAATTAATAGACTGCGGTTTTATAATAATATAAAAATATCATCTTTAAAACATTTGAAGTAGTCTTAATATAACTAAATTATCGTTTTACGTTACGTGGAAGTAGTGAACTTTTTAATGATATTTCTTCTATGTAATATATATATATATATATATATATATATATATATATATATATATAAGGGCCACAATAAACTACAAACTAAATAGATGAAAGTAAAAATTCAGATGTAAATAGTGCAGTTAGTCCATATTTCTAATATAATAAAACACAAAAATAGCAGGTCAAAAAAAATTTTTTCATTTTATTTTATGCTTATTTACAATCTACTCTTTAATTGAGTAATAAGTAAATGGTAGAATATTATATATCATGTGGGGGATATAGCCAGTGCTATTCTCCCGAATAATTGTTATGGCTGTGGAAGTTAGTGGACGAGGTCCTATGGCCAATTTCGCTGGAGTCTGCCGACAATTGCAGGTGGATTGGACAGCTGATCGATGAGGTTGTTTTCGTGCCCTACGAGTTGGTGGTGGTAGATGGTGGCGAGTTTCCGGATTTCTTATGCAAAAGTTGGGATGTTCAAATCTGTGTGGAGGGTATCGTTCCGAATGTACCAAGGCGCGTTAGTATACAAGCGGAGAATTTTAGATTGGAACCGCTATAATATTTTGGTGTGGGAGGTCTTTGTGCAGCCCCAAAGTTGTACCTCATAGATCCATACGGGTTTTAATATGATCTTGTACAGAAGGAGTTTGTTTGTGAGGAAAGTTGAGAGCGGGGCCACAGCAACCAGTACATTTTCTTGAGTTTTAGGTCGAGTTGTTTTCTTTTGGCTTTAATATGGGCGCTTCAAGTGAGTTTTGCGTCGAGATGCAGTCCTAAATATTTTACTTTAGTTTTTAGGGGAAAGGGGGTGTCATTGAATCTGGCTTGTGGGCAGATTGCTCGTCTGGTGGTAAAAGTTATTTGGGCGGATTTTTCAGTATTAATTGATACCCTCCAATGATTGGTCCAGTCTTGTAGTAGGTCCAGATTTTGCTGAAGGCTATCGGTTGTAACCTGCAGTGTTTCACTAGCCGCTAGGATAGCCGTGTCGTCCGCGAATGTGGCAATCACTGTGTCGTTTGTAGTTGGCAGGTCGGAAGTGTAAAGTAGGTAGAGGAGTGGCCACAGTACACTGCCTTGAGGGACTCCCGATGTAATGTGGTGGTAGTCAGAGACCGTGTTATTGATTTTGACTTGGAATAGCCGGTCAGCAAGGTATGGTTGGAATAGCAAATAGAGCTGGCTTGGAAAGTGAAGTTTAATTTTGTACAACAGCTCCCTGGTGCCATATCTTGTCGAATCCCTGCTTTATGTCTGGGAGTGCAGTCGTACAGATCTTTTTAGTTTCAAGGAATTTCATTATTTGAGTGACGATTCGGTGACCTTGATGTATCGTCGAGTGGTGCTCACGGAAACCGAATTGATAGGAAGGCATGATCTGGTCGAGGTCAACTGTGTCTTTGATACGTTTAAGTAATAGTTTTTCAAATGTCTTGGATAAGAGAGGAAGGAGATTTATTGGTCGTTAGGAAGAGGATTGGTGAGATGGTTTTCCAGGCTTAGCAATCATTATAATTTGAGCGAACTTCCATTGCATCGGAAAGTAGGTTAAGCGTAGTATGCTATTATAGATGGTGGTGATAAGTACTATTGCCTTGCGTGGGAGGTCGTGTAGTAGTTCTCCAATTAAGAGGTCGTATCCGGGAGCTTTTCATTTATTGGTGTGTATTAGCTCATGACGAACTTTAGCTGGAGAGAATGGTGCGATGAGTAAACGAAGCTGGCCGGGGGCATCCAGGAAAGAGTTGTTTCCTGACAATCTAAAGAACTCTTCATATTCGTCAGATAAGATGGAACGTCGTGGAGGACTGTAACCTACTGCTACAACAAGTGGATATGTAAGGGTGTGGACTTGAATGATTGTGCTTTGAATTTTTTCTGTTAGATAGTGTTGTAATTCATGCTGAACCATGGTTTCTTGACAATTACTGCTGCCCCACCGTGGGTCGTTCCATCTGGGTGATTGGCATAATAAATACCATAGTTAGGAATTTTTAGAAATGTTCTTCTAGTTGCATGCGTTTCTGAGATGAGCATTATATCTATGTGTTGTAGTTGTAGAAAGGTAAAAATTTCAGGAACATGGTTTGTGATGCCGTTTGCGTTCCATAGTGTAATGCGTAGTGAAGTTGTCATTTTGAAGCTATTTTATTTATGACTGTAGAGAGCATGTCCAAGATCATCGTATTTTGGCTTAAAAGTTGAGAAAATATTGTTTTGAATTCGAGGAGAAAATGTGAGAACGTGTCATGCATGTTTGTGGAATGGTCGAGATTTGTTGGGTTGGTAGTTCTTCTTGCCCATGTGAGATGAGGGACTGAAACATTTGACTGGACTCCTTGGTGTTCGGTAAGGAGACTGATAAGTGGCGTTGGGAGAGGAGGAAAGCCAATTGCGGTAAATGTTACTTGGTGCGGGCAATGCTTATTTGCTGTTCCTTTGAAGGGTGTGTTTCTGGCTCTTTTAAGGTCCTGAGAGACTGAGCAACCTTTGTAATTGGCCGCCACATAATGCGCACTTAGCTGGGGTAGTAGGATCTTTCTTACAAGTAGATGTTTGATGGCCACCTCCACATTTAACGCAAATAAAATGTTTGTTACAATATGTTTTGGTGTGTCCGTAATCCTGAATTCTCAGGCATTGAGGTATAATATTTTTCTTTCGGGGGTGCTCGATTGATACTATTATGTTCCCAATATGTTTAACGTCGAAGATTTTTTATTGTTATCACGTGGTTCAAGGTCTACCATAAAAAGTGGGAGAGGCTGCTTAGTTGTTCGGTGTCTAATATTGATTATATTTCGGACTTGATAACCTTGCCTTGCTAACTCCTTCGTTATGGCTTCGATCGGGGTAAAATTATGTATGTTTCGGATAGTCACTCTGTGAGCTCGATCCTCCTTAAGTTAGTAGGTGTGATGTATTATATTTTCGTTTTCGAGATGTTGCGTTAATTTTCTATAGGAGTCTGCAGTTAAGGGATTAATTTTAACGGTACCACTGGATGTTGCCGTAGTATAAAATTGCTCTTGTTCAAGCACTTGGGTGAAATTATCTATCATTTTCTTATAATCGGTTACACCGAGAATGTAGATTGGTGGAGGTTTTGGGATTTTGGACGGGTGGTTGCCATTAGCGTTAGTGGTTATTTCCTGCGAAAGGAGTTCGGATCTGCTTGATGTGGTCAATTGGTAAGGTTGGATGTTACTGGGATTGGGTTGTTGTGGATTTATTTTCCTTTTTTTTAAGAGTTTATCATCCATGTTTAGCGTTAGTTGAATTTTCCTGTTCATTATCGTTATTTATTTCTTCTATGACTATATCATTATCTTTATTTATTTGTGTGTTTGCATGATCTGTGGGATTGCTTGTATTTACTCCATGAGGAGTCTGTAGATTAAAATGATATTGCATTGCCTGTGGAAATGGGGCTGGATTGGGGTGTGGAGTGAATGCAGGAAACATTAGTGTTTGATTATGGGGAACCATTGGAAGTTGGAGGTTAGATTTATTTACTTGTTGGGAAAGGGGAAACCCGTGAGCACCCGGTATTTTAAATGTAAATCAGTAATTTTCCGGAGCGCCCGAGTTATTCATAGCGTTACTTGTTCGTGGGCCGAAGCCGTGAGTGTTTCTCGCCGAAAATGTTTCGTTTACGAAATTAATTTAATATAATACAATATTGTACTCGCGATTTTTGATGCTATTTCAATAATATCTATGAAGGCCTCTGATTACGCTATCTGCGTATGACACTGCACTTTCCAAGATAACAGAGCGCGTCAGCGTGCGTTTATTCTAAGAAAGCCAAATGCAGACTCAGATCAAAAATAAGCAGTAAATAAATGTCAAAAAATTTACTGAACTCTAAAAATTGCTATAAAACAAACCCTAATGTAAAGTTCTAAAAACAGATTTATTAAGGTATACGAAATAAACATATAATTAGACCCAACTTCTTTGTACGCTAAAAAATTAGTCAATGTTTAATTTCCTAAAACTACCTTCAACGCCGAAAACCTCAGCACTTGATTTTGGTGGCCCCACTCGCTTGGATTCATCAGTTCCGTACAACTCATCCTCCTTGAACCACTCCTTATAGCTCTCGACCTTCTTTTTCCAAAACCCTGCAACATCTTGTACGCTACCGCAATTACCTCCCATGCCAGTAAGATGAAATTCTTTTGGAATGTAATCACATATTTTGTCAAAGTTCTTTTCACTAAACATGTGCATCTGAAATATTGTAAAACTGGAGTACTAGACAAATCTTGAAACAAACAGATTGCATTACCCTAGCTTTGAATTTATCGTTCAATGCTGATTTTATCACGGTGAACGTAGCTTCAAACAAAGGTGCTACACTTGCGAGGTAAAATCCTTTGACTCTTAAAGGATAGCTAGTTTGAAATAATGTAACGAACTTTGTTATGGTGCTGGGGGTAAACTCCAACACATGAGATAATGGTATTTCGTACATATCAGGCCACAAACAGATGCCAGAGACCACACAATCATCGTCTTCTAACATCATAATGTCGCACATCATAAAATACACTTTTATTAGGTTCAGCAACGGCATTGTGTGGCCATTAAAATTTCTATAGTAAACCACAATTATTCTGGGTCCCAGCTGTCCGTTAGTCTTTGGAAGAGGAATAACCATCCTATAAATGTTTCTATGTGCAGCATATCTATAACGGAAAATTATTTCTCATACCCTGCATTTAGAATTTCCTGGATTTCGGGTAGGAAAGGATCTCTGTTGGCGAATAACTCCGGCACTAGGGTTCGCATGGTGTAAAAACTATCTAGCTTTTCTTTCGTCCGTTCCAAACTAAACTTGCACCCTCGCAGAAAGCTGAGCAGCCACTGGTCTTCTACAAAATAAAAAAATACTATAAGCATTTTATTACTAATGATTAAAAGAAAATTACCTGTCCTAGCTTTAAGATGCGGCTGTTTTTGTAACCACTCCTGCATATGTTCCAAGTCGTCTTGTACACGATTTTGATCTTCGTTCAGCTCTTTTTCGGCTTTTTGTTGCAATTCGTTTGAAAGTGGCCGAAGTTTCATATTGAAATGGTGTAGCGTGCTAAAATGCAACAAGAGTTAAATTTAATATCACTTTGCGACCTAATAACTTTACAATAGACATAATATATCACAAACAAATTTTTTTCATATTTTATTTATTAAATGTAATTCACAAAAGTAGCAATAAGCAATTGTTTTTTAATATATATAAAATTACATTTCGATCACTTAATAAAAATACTAACTTAATCAATTACTTACAAATATATCAGCTTTACGAATATTATACTGCAACTGCCGGGATTGCATTTTTATTAGATATATGTGGATTGAGAGAATGTTGAGTATGCTATTTGGTTAAATAATAAAATATAAAAAAATGGAAAAATAATATTAATGAAACTAATTTAAAAATGAAAACACTTAATGTAAATATTTGTTTAAGTATCCTGACCTCAAAAATTATTGTTTAAATTGCAAAGTAGTACGAGGAAGTTATTTCAGGAAGCAATGACTAGCATTTTTGATATTACAACAGATGTGTAACATACAGATATAATTAATTTTAATTTATAAGAGATAAATATTTTCTGAAAGACAATAGCCCATTTAAAATAATATTGTGAAAAATTTGTATAGAATTAATCACCAGGAGTTTTTGATCATTGTTTTATTTTACACATAAGAGATTACGTATTTTTTGAATCAATAGTTTTGTCGAGGGTTTAAGCTGCAGTCTAGGGTAATAGAAATTGATAGCAGAAAATTTTGAATTAAATAAACGAAAAAGTAAATTTAATCAGAGAAACTTTAAACAGGTTGCAACTTTTAAAACTTTGACATCGTACATTCATTGTTTATCGACGTACAATAAATTTTTAAAAATATTTTCTATAACAGAAATAACATATCACAAAGAAATCATACAGAAACTTTCCAGGATTCTAGCGGTGTACAAAGACCAGCTAGTTTTTGTGGTATCTGGTATGCCTGTATTATCTATGGGAACTCCTGTTGAACGGATGATTCTTGGCGTTTATTTCTAACTGTAGTCATAAAGGTGAAAAGTTAAGAGTCGTATAATTTCACGAATGTATAAGAAATTTGATAAAAAAAAGATTAACAAGAACATGTTTATTCATAATCTAGAAATTAAAAATAATAGGTGTACAACTTTGCTTCCGTCGTTTTTTCAGACATTCGAGGCTTTATTGTAAAAACTGGTTATACACTTACGATTCAAAATATTTTTGATCGCTGGCCACTGCTTTCTTCCATCTATCGAGCAGCGTACGAATTCCGCTCATCTTTTGAGGCGATCCACGCATCGATCTAATTTTTGACTTCTTCATAAGAACGTAAGTGCTGGTCAGCCAGGCCGTGTACCATTGATCGAAAAAAGTGATAGTCAGAGAGAGCAATGTCTGAGAATATGGCGGGTGGGGTAGGACTTCCCATTTCAACGTTTACAAGTATGTTTTGACGGACTGTATGACATGGAGTCGAGCATTGCCATGCAGCAAAATCACTTTATCGTGTCTCTCGTTGTATTGCGGCCGTTTGTGTTTCAATGTTCGACTTAAATGCCTTAATTGCTTTCAATGCAAATCGTCTGTGATTGTTTCAGACGGTTTTAGTAGCTCATAATACAGTACGCCCACCAAATACAGAGCAAGACCTTGGAACTGTAAATATTCGGTTTGGCGTTCGACGTGAAAGCATGTTCTGGAAGTCCATATTATATTCTGCGCTTGGGGCTATCGTAATAAACCCATTTTTGTCCCCAGTCATAATACGATAGAGAAATCCTTTCCGTTTTTGCCTTTCAAGCAGCTGTTCACAAGCAAACAAATGCCATTCAATATATCTCGGCTTCAACTCATGTAGCACCCAATTTCCTTGTTTCTGAATAATTCCCGTAGCGTTGAGGCGTTTTGAAATAGCTCGAGTAACTCCTAATGATCTTACCAATTGTTCTTGCATTTAACACAAGTCTTCATAAAGGAATGCCTCCAATTCTGCATTTTTGAAAATCTTCTGTCTTTCACCACCTTTGATGTCAAAATCTTGAAGCGTTGAAACCACTCACGACACGTTCTTTCACTAATAGCGGTCTCGTCCTAAGTATTTGAGAGCATTCGATGAGTGCCTGATTTCTTCATACTGAAGCAGAAAATTAAAACTTTTTGCAAATGACGAGAATTTATCTTATAAACTGACATTTTCAATCAAGAATAACTTTACAATATGGACACAAATCGACTAATTCGCTGGTTATGGTGACAAATGTCCAGGCTTATTGTACGACGTCTACGTCTGCTTATTTTCACCACTACTTACCGCTTAAAGCCATATATTGGAAAACAACGGAATCAAAGTTATACACTTATTAACAAATAGAAAAATTAGCACTTTCAATAAATGTAAAAACGCTAGAACGATTGCAATATATGAAAAGAGAAATATAATGCAATTGTGCAATTCCAGAACCATCAGCCTTATAATATGTTATAAAAAATAGTTGTTACAGAAAAAGCTGAATTTCTACTATACGGGAAAACATAAAATCTTAGATTATTACCTACAGACATTGCAAATTTTAACAGAGTAAAAACAGCAGAATGCAATTACTTATGTTTATTTATTTGGCTTTTGTTGATTATCAAACTGTTTTTAACAGTGTAAAACAACGAACAAGCATGTTGTATATAACGTTCGAATCGAATCACCATGTTTAAGCTTATTAAAAGGTACTTACAAAAACACGTAATTTACAACAAAGTTTTTGAAGAAAATAATGTTTGTTAGAAAATAAAATGATAAATGAGTTAAATTAAGAATTAACAGTAATAGGATTAAGTATGTGACTGTATACATGAAGAAAATCCAAAGCATCTAAAGTTAAAAACGAGGCCACCGAAGAAAAAAGAAGGAATATAATTACTTAAGGCAAAAAGGCATAAATTACATTATTCTTTAAAACATAAAAACGACAGTATTAGTCTGAAAGATTTAGCAACTTGGAGAACTTGTTTAAAAACAAAGTGGTAGTCATTCTATAGAATGACGATAACGTACGGAATAAACAAGCGTAGCTTTGAACAAGATGAGTATTGCCAAAAAAGCAAAATGAAATAAATAATTCTAGGAGTAAGTCTAAAGAGTTTAAAATTAGGCAAATGACAGAAGTAGAAGACGCTGTTACAAAGATAATGCGACAAAAATGCAAATGGACTAAATAAATAACGAGAAAAATTGAGAATTCAAATTTATTGAGTTTTTAAAATTGTATTTTGAATAATTATTTTTATATCTTTAAGTTTATGTTTTTCGGCAAAAATCTGTTTATTTGCAGGGCTGCTTTCTCTTATCAAAGTTGCTATCAAATGCTTCGAGGTAAAAATTCTGCATTAAGGGTTTGTCAAATATTGCACACCGAGACTTTGTGGTAATTAAGATGTAGTTAAAAACTCTTTCCAGGTTCTTGAATGTATAGATCTTTCTCCCTCCCCCTTCTCTTTCATCCGCTGTTTTCCCCAACTTCACACAGTTGTTAGTTCTCATCTCGAAAACACAACTGAAAGAAAGAACTAAAAAATAAAAAGTCGCTCAATTTAGTGATTTAGACAAATGATTTAATATAATGATGTCTACTTATATGTTGTATATTGTATGCATAAATACTCTGATATCAGTAATTGATATAAATATATTAAATAGCACTCTAAGTAGAAAATACAAATATGGAATTTTTAATTTATTTTTTTGTTAGAAATATGAACGCTCTTGTCCTTTATATATGTATATGTCTCTCTCTCTCTCTGCTGCAAGCATGCAGCGCAGCGCCGCCGCTGCCGCGTCGGCACCGCATAGAGCATTAATTCCCAAAGTGGTCCTGGTGGGTTCACAATTCGTAAGCGGGGGTCCACGAAAATTTATCTGGTTTTACGTTACATTAAAATCGGTTCAGCCGTTTTCATAAAACTCAATTATTGATCTTAGCGATTTATTGCTTTTAATAATTAGAATCAGTTTGCCGCCGGTATGTTGTTTGTTTCATTGCAATAATCAATTAATCCTGTTAAAATAGCCATATCCTGTTAAGTAAGACCGCCTTAAGATTACTACAACAAAGTTTTTTTTTTATTTACAGGTAGGTAACTGATACGAAACATGGCTGAATCTAAGAAGAAATGTCGACAGTACAGTGTTGATTATTTAAAATATGGTTTTCTTTCATCAAAGGCAGACAGGCGATTGCCCATATGCCTTTTATGCAGCAAATTTTTGAGCAATGACTCTATGAAACCATCGAAGCTCGAAGATCATCTAAGAAGGTGTCATCCTGATAAAATAGGTAAAGATTTGAAATATTTTCAAACATTGAAGGAAAAATATGAAAAGAGACACACCGTGCACAGTATGTTCGCTTCAACGTCGGAAAGTAACGATGATGGCTTGCGGGCATCTTACAATATCTCATTACTTATAGCTAAATCTGGAAAATCGCACACCATCGGACAACAGTTAATTTTACGTGCTGTTGAAGAGGTTTTAAAAACTGTTCTGCACAAATCTCCATTTGACATACGCAAAAGAAATCCTTTGAGTAACAACACCGTACAAAGACGTACTGATGAAATGAGCTCTGATATTGAAAGTTTCTTGTGTAATTATCTGCAAACAACTCATTTTTCTATTCAACTGGACGAGTCAACTTTACCTGGTAATGAAGGATTATTATTGGCATATGTTCGATTTGTTATGGACAAAGAAATTCATGAAGAGCTACTATTCGCGAAAACTTGGAGTCGGACACTAAAGGTGAATCAATATTTAATGTCCTGAGTGATTTTTTTAAGGAAAAATCGATTCCATTCACAAACGTTATTTCGGTGGCAACAGATGGAACTCCTGCCATGGCCGGGCGATGTCATGGGTTTATAAGCCGTCTTAAAAGAATTATACCAGAGATAACTGCAATTCATTGTGTCATTCACCGACAACACATAGTAGCGAAAAATTTGAGTGCTAAATTGCACTAATCGCTTCAATTTGTGATTAATGCAGTTAACAAAATAAGAAGCAATGCATTGAATACGCGTTTATTTGCACAATTGCGACAATTGCACAAATGATGAAGACTTCCAACGATTGCTCTTACATACTGAAGTACGCTGGTTGTCGAAAGGTGCATGTTTAACAAGATTTTTCTCACTTTTTGAATCAGTTTTAGAGTTTCTGGAAAGTAAAGATCCAGATTTAAAAGAAAACCTGATCAATTTGCAAGCAGACATCGCGTATTTGACAGATTTGTTCAAAAAATTTAATGACATTAACTTACAATGACAAGGGGACAGCCTCAATTTAATAAAAACAAAGGGTGTAATTTCAGCTTTTCTTGGTAAATTGAAATTTATGAAGCAAAATATTAGTCGGCGTGAATTTTCCCAGTTTTCAAACTTGTCACAGGTAGAATGCCTTGATGAGGATATTCACACATACGTTCAACATTCAATTGCCCTGTATGATGACTTTAAAATCAAATTTGAAAATATTCTGACGATGGAAATACCACCATGGATCATAAATCCACTTGATGAAACGGAACTGGAGAATGTGATATTACAAGGGAGCTACTCGAGCTTAGCACTAATGAGGAACTGAAGGTGAAATTTAAAAGAGGATATCAAACATTTTGGGTGCAGGCAGAAATACCCGAAAAATATCCTGGACTGTGGGGAATTGCGAGAAAGTTTTTGATAGCGTTTCCCTCGTCATATCTTGCCGAGAAAAGTTTTAGTGTCGTTACAAACCTTTTAACAAAAAAAAAGGAGCAGATTGAATATCACAGAACGGGGAGATTTGCGGTTATTCCTAACAAAACTAAAGCCAAATATTGATAATTTGATAGAAATTTAGCTGCAGAGGGTCCACCGGAACCAGCAAAACTTTCAAAGTGGTCTATGAGAAAAAAAGTTTGGGAGCCGCTGATCTATAGGAAGGCAGGCTTCCTGGGCTACATGGGATTGCCTGTTTATAGCTTAAATTTATACATTATTTATATTTATATTTATTGTAATAAAGCAAGATCCCTCGGTTATGTGGGGTTGCCTGCTTGTAGGTTGAATTTTTGTTTTTTGGCCATTTCAAAAAGTCCCGCGGTGGACACCGGTACGATCCCTGGGTATAGCTGGTGTCCACATCACGCCGTCAGCAATACATCGAGAGCAAGGGAGATGCCGCACGGACGAGAAAGAAAGGGGCTGCAGCGCAGAGCGGACACGCGCTCGTACGGATTTTCGATATAGCAGTTTACGAATTCAAAAGCAACCGTTTCAGGCTTTTTACTATTTCAAACGACACGTTTGAAGTAATTTTGTTACTGTTAACGTAAAAACAATATTATTATTATTACAGTACTTTCACACGTTTCTCACGCGTTTTTTTACAAATCGCATTTAATTACGAGTATATGCACGTGCGCGGAAAAAACAGTTGGTAATTTTGTTTTTATTAACATTTTATAACTTTATGAATACCACCTACTGCTTAATGTACTTACGTACATGAATGTTTTAATTGATACACATTTTGACAACAAACATCATAGAAAGTAATACACATTTCAAATCTCACCTCAAAATTGTTGTTTAAGCGTTATATGTATAGCCAACAAAATTTTTCCAGTTTTAGCTATGAATATCGAGGTAACGTGCTCAATTTGCAATACTAATTTGCACAACGCCACAGTTACAGTTGTGACATTCTACAGTCTACTGTCTTCTGTGGAATATCGGCATTTGGGGGTGATATTTACAAACTAAGGCGTTAATGCCAGAGCTTAAAAACCGTTTTTCTATTATATTTTTAACTATTCTTTAGTAAAGATCGTCTAATCAGCAATCAAGTTTTGAAATTCAACAAATTCAACAGATGACTGCGAATTTCGTTAGCGCTAATCAAAATGCGCGATAAGTGGGTTTGCCCTGCAAAGATTCTTTAGTTACAAGATAACAAAGGTTTTATATCGCTGTGATTTTGTCGCAGCTAAACAATATTTTTCTAAAAATACACTTACGGTTTCTTTGGACATCATTAAATCAATGCGCTATGGCATGTTTTGCGGATATTAATATAATGTAAAGAAAGACAAACATATGTATTCGTGACGGGAGAAGAAAAGTTGAAAGTGAATATCCGCTAGGAGGAGCTTTATCACTTCTACTGTGAAACATTGTAATAGACGAGCTGTTAAAGATACTAGAAGAAACATACGTGGTACACTGGAATACATCCCAGAAAAGAACAACACAGTTAAGGAACGTATGCAAAAAACTTTAAACCTGGACACAAACTGGATATGTGCAGAGGAACTGAAACATAGTTTCTTCAATATCTACCACAGTAGCATTTATAAGGAGGAGAAACTTATTAGGTGACGTAAAGTGTGTTAGAGTTATTTTAGACTGATAACTCACCTCGTCTTAACACATTCAAAGAATCAACAGAAAGGCGAAGGCAGCACATGTTAGCCAGTTGAGTTCATAGAGAAGCATGGGGTCTAAAACTAAAGGTGATGTATTGCATATACATTAATGTGGTCAAACCCAAAATGAAAACAAACGAAATTATAAAGAATTAACAAGAAAAACTAAGAAAGTGAGCAGGAGAGCTAAGAAACAGAAATGGAGCAAATTATTTTAGAACAAAGCAAATCCAAAATTCTACCAAGAAATAGAAAATGTAAAAAGTAATTACCAATATAATAAGACAGAGATAGTTTAAGAAATATGTGAAGTACAAAAATTTTAAAATCCTAGCTAAAACATTTTAAATCAGTGTCAAATAATGAGCAATCAGTGGAGGAGACAAACAATACGGTTTAATCGCAACGTAGTCAAGGAGAGGTGTAAGTATCGACTTAGATGGAATTTAAAGAAATTATAAGAAGGCAAAAAAACAACAAGAGTTGGGAGAAAGCGACATTATAATAGAAACAATAAAAAATTAAGCTACAATATTACAAGAAAGAATATACAAGATAACGGTAAAAATATGAAACAAAAAAATGCTAAAAATAGTCGGATGCAATTTTAATAAAATACACAAGAAATTGGCAAGCCTGAATGTACGAATTTTAGAGGAATGGCGCTACTAGGAATCCCATAAAAGCTGCTGACCTGCTGGATACTAAACGCGTACGTAGAAAAAAAAATTGGTGACTATCAATGCAAATTCAGCAGTAACCGATCGATAATGAATCAGATATTTACATTGAAACAAATAATGGAGAACAGTTACGATCAGAAGTTGTCCCTACATATAGTTTCCATAGATTTTCAACAGGTCTATGACACCACTGACCGAAACTATTGCAGGAAACTATTCTGAGGTTAAATAGCCCCAGAAAATAAATAAATTTAGTACGGATAACACTAGAAAAATCCAGATGTATATTGGAGATATTACCGTTCTTTTTAGATAGTTTCAAGTGAATCGAGGTATACAGTAAGGAGCTCTACACCCGACTGCATTATTTAATATATTATTGAAAACATTAAAAGCTAGTATATGTATATTTGAGATCAAAACAATCGACTCAGTAACATGCTTGAATTTCGAGTAAATGCGTATCCACACCGATAAAATTCCAAGTAAATTTCAGTGTACTGTTTGAAAGCTTAAAAACTGTGGTTTCAAAAGATACCACTTTAACCTGTTCTGACAAAGTTATGGGTCTAATAATATATGTAACACAAAAGAGTTAGAAGGAAAAAGGCGATTATGAAAGAAATATAAATGAAATCTTCAGTTGAAATTAATTTAATGATTTTTTCAATACGCCATGTTGCCACCTCTACTCCTAATTGCACTTTCCAAACGATTATGCATAGATCGGATCACTTTTCCTATGCTGTCCTGAGGTATCGCTTCCCACTCTTCAACAAACACCGATCTCCGTTCCACCACGTTCCCTGGTTTAAAATTTCTGGCCTGAAATCTGGGTTACACAGAGTCCAGTTTATTTTTGATATACCGACGTCAGTCAGGTAGGTAGGTAGGGGCAGTGTGGCTAGAAATTCCTGTAGAGTCGAATATGCGCAGTGCGTCAGAGCGTTCATTGGCTGGACGGTTCGCGCACCGTTCAAACGCACTAAACTCCGTTACCCAGCGCGCTAAACCCAAAAACATAAAATTCAAGCACATAAATCAACATAAAACTCCAAGCGAGTCAAACTCAAGTAGCCCTGCTGGCTTTCTTTTTTTTTTAATTGTATTTATAAATAAATAAACGATGGAGACCAGGCGAGCAGGCGCTTTAAAAATCCATGGGAGCCAAAACCAAGTAACCCTGCTGGTTTTAATTATTTTAATTGTATTTATCAATAAACAAATACGAACGTGGAATTCCTTTTCCATCAATGTCTGGGGCTTATATACATAAAGAAAAATTTTTTTTGGCATCTTGTGGGTTCTCTTTCTTGTATTCTTGTTTTATTTCTGCTATTATAAGATAGTGGTCACTGCCTATTTCGAATCCTCTTTTGACTACTACGTCCTCTATTACTTCTCAGTTTTTCCTTTCTACAATTATGTAATCAATAATAGAATATTCTCCCCTGCTTGGTACTGCTCTCGTGTACTTGTGGATGTTCCTGTGTTCGAATAAAGTGTTTGCGATTATTAAGTCGTGTAGCAGAAGTCTAGCAGTCTTCGGCCGTTGTTATTTCGTGCTTCTTCTCCGAATTTTCCAATCAATTTGTGTGCACCATTGCTTTTTCCTACTCTCACATTTAGATCTCCGGCAACCACAATGTTCCCCTTGGCTGCTTTTACTGTTAGATTTATTTGTTCCCAGAATCTATCTTTATCTTGTACTCTCTCATCTTCATTCGGTTCATATATTGCTATTATAGTTTCTTCTTGTGTTTCGCTTTTAAATTCAATTGTTAGTATTCTATCAGATACTGCTTTCCATTTATTTAACTTACTTATAATATCTTTGTGGAGTATTCATCCAACCCCTGTTTGCGCTCTTTCCTTCATATCTACTCCACTCCATACTTTCAGATGTCCCTTATCTAGCTCTTCTATTCAGCTCCCTTTCTTTTTAGTCTCTGATATTATTAGAATTTCAACCCCGGCTCTTTCAAATTCATCAGTTAGGTCCATTTCTTTTCTTCTCATGCCCCTAATGTTCTATGTTCCTATTTTTCTCATTGTCCATTGCCTCTATTGTTGCCTTTATTTCCGTCCTTATCCTTCATAGTTAGTTACAAAAGTTAACTAAGCTAATATATAAATAGCAATAAATACGGAAGCATATAAATGGCATCATATTCCTCGATTTTTAATATTAGACCTGTATAAAAGGTTTATAACTAATTATGAACGTACGATAATTTAGAAAACGATGTATTTTAAAGAATGCAATTTAACTTGGCTTGATGTTTTCGTCTGTTTTTATAAAAAGATAAAGAATTTGATAAACTTACTAAATAAATTCAATGCCTTTACGTTATATCAAGTCATCAGGTGAATTCAAGTTGCCATGTCATATAATTTAGAAGGCCAACCGTAGATAAAACGAAATCAGGTTATATTTTCGGAACGCAATAAATAAATTGCTTTGTAGATTGCCGAAATAGATATCATTATATGCAATCTTAATTTTAAAAGTATATAGGCGCTATCACTCACAAATATCGATAGCTCTTCAGAAATCTATAAATGAACAGCTTTGTAGACTGCCGAAGTAAGTAAGAACAAAATATGCGGTTTCATAATTTTAGATTGTGAAATTATTAATGTATTATGAATTTTAAAATATTAATCATTTATACCACAAATGTTTTGCCCTACTTTTTTTTTAAGAAAACCGATAAATTTCACACCGCTAAGGGTTTTTTCAAACAGTTTACTTACTGCTAATATTATAATTTTAATACTTACTTAATCCAAAACCTTTCTACCTTTCGGTGTAAGGCTATTGAGCTGAGTTGTGCTTTATGGATTCGGGCTTGTCTTGCACAGTTCTCTCCACTTTTTTCTATCCTTTGCTGTTGTGCGAATTTCTTCCCACTTTATGTTTCTTGATTCTGCTGCCTCTTTTAGTTCCTCCTTCCATGTTTTTCTCGGTCTTCCTATCCTATTTTTCCCTTTTGGTCTTGCTTCAAACACTTTTTTCACTGTTCTGTTTTTGTCCATTCTTATTATATGTCCCAACCACCCTAACTGTCTCTCTTGCACTAATACCGCTACCGCTTTAGTTTTTAAATTTTCTCTAAATGTTGTGTTCCTGATGTGGTCTCTCTTTTACGCAGGAATCTCATCTCCGTACTTTCGACCCTGCTCCTATGTTTATTCACTGTTGTCCATGATTCACTGCCATAGATGAGTATTGGTGTTACAACTTTTTTGAATACTTCTACTTTTGCGTCATTTGGTACTTCTTTTTTTCTTAGAAAAGAGGACTTTATGGAGTTAAATAGTCGGCCTGTAATTCCTACTCTTTCATTTATCTCGTCATCGAGTTTTCCATTTTCCTGTATCCATACACCTAGGTATTTGAACTTTTCTACTTTTTCCAATTTTCTTCCCTCTATATATATATACGATGTCTTCTCTTGTCTGGTGCTATTACCATTGTTTTGGTTTTATCTCCGTTTATCTTCTTGTTTTTCTTTTTTAGTTCTAAGTTGTATACATTGATATTTTCTTGTAGGTCTTTCTCACTTTTTCCGAATATAACCATATCATCAGCAAAAAGTAATTCTGATATGTAGATTTTTTCCATATTCCAGCTTCCTACATGGTATATTGGCCTTAAATTCCTCCGACTGCTCGTGTCTCGTTCTTATTATGTTTCCGCTATTTTTGTATAGTGCTTTGATGGCTGCTACTTCTCTGTAATTTATGTTTGCTTTTTCTAGACACTGCCATATTGTCTCTCTTTCTATTCTGTCGAAGGCCTTTTCCAGATCTATAAAACAGAGATGTATTTCTTCCCCTTTCTCTATGACCTTTTCACTTAGCTGTCTGATTGTAAATATGAGGTCTTGTACCCCCCCTCCTTCTCTAAACCCACTCTGGGTGTCTTCTATTGTCTTATCTAGTTTGTCTCTGAGTCTAATTTCTAGAATCCTTGCGAATACCTTTCCTGGAATGCTTAGTAAGGAAATTCCTCTGTAATTACAACATTCTCTTCGGTCTCCCTTCTTGTATATGGATATTATGATTCCTATTTTCCATTCCTTCGGTACTTTTCCTGCTACTAAGATGTCGTTGTACAGTTCTAGTAACCTTTCCTTGCCTGTTTCTCCTATGTATTTTACCATCTCTGGGGTAATTTCATCTATGCCTGGGGCTTTTGCTAGTTTCAGTTTCCTTATTGCTATGTCCAATTCTTGTTTTGTTATTTTGCCTTCTGCGTTATCTTCCTCTGTTGAGTTCGTATCTTTTTCAAAGTCGGTATTTTCCCTCCCTCTTCTTTTTTCCAATCCTCTCTGTTCTTCCCCTGCTGCCAACAAATCTTCGAAATATTGTTTCCATCTTTCCATAATATCGTTTTCATTTGTCAGTACATTTCCCTGTTTATCCTTGATGTTTTTTGTGGGTGTAGTTTTCTTTTTTCTCAGTTGCTTCAAAGTTCCGTAAAATAGTTTCTGGTTGTCGTCAAATTCTTTTTTCATTTTGTTTCCGAATTCTTCCCACGCTTTCTGTTTTGCTTCCTTCACCTTATTTTTTACCTGCGTTCTTTTCTCTTTGTATAGATTATAGTCCTCTTTCAATTTTGTTTGTAGATATTTGCGCCAGCATTCTTTTTTCTTTTTTACCAGTGTTTTTATGTCAGTTGTCCACCATGCCGTTCTTTTAAAGTCCGTGTTAATTACCTTTGTCACTCCGCAACATTTGCGCGCTGCTTTTATCGTGCATTGTTTTATCGTTTTCCATTTATCTTCTATATTTGGTCTGATATTTTTTGTCTCGTACTCCTTTTTTAGGATGTCTTGGTATTTCTTCCTAATGTGTTCTTCTTGTAACATGTGGCTTTTAATTTTCTCCTTAGTTATTTTTCTATGTTTCTCTGTCGCTTGTTTTTGGCTCACCCTCATATCCATTTGGAGTAAGTAGTGGTCGCTGCCTATTTCCGGTCCTCTCTTCACCTTAACATCTTTGATTTTTCGCCAATTCTCCCCGTTCACTAGAAAATAGTCTATAATTGATTTCTCGTTTCTGCTGTGTTGCACCCTTGTGTATTTGTGTATGTCTTTATGTACGAACTTTGTGTTCGTTATTACTAAATCATTTGCCACGCAGAACTCTACAATTTTCGTACCGTTTCTATTTCTTTTGTGCTCTCCTTGTCTTCCTAAAATTCTCTCTATGCCTCTATTATCCTTTCCTACGCTTCCATTTAGGTCCTCCATAATTATAATATTGTTTCCTTTCGTATCTATTACTTTTTGTAGTTCCTCAAAGAACTGGTTTTTTATTTCCACTTTCTCGTCTTCATCAGGTCCGTACGCCACAATCATTTGCCATGCTTCTTCTTTTTCCCCTAGTTTGACTTCTACTGCCATTATTCTTTCATTTACCTTTCATTTATTATTGTTTCCATTTTGCCAGGGTGTACCACTAAACCCACTCCCGCTTGTGCCCTTTCAGATTTTTCTATTCCTGACCAAAGCATCCAATATCCTTTGTGTAGTCTCGTATGTCCTTGCCCTTTCTTCTTTGTCTCTGTTATTCCCATAAAATCCAGCTTTTGTTTCTCCATTTCTTCTATGAGTTCCTCCTCCTTTCCGTTTATACTTCTGATGTTCCATGTTCCTATTTTTATATACTCCTGCTTTCCTCTTTTTTGTTTCGTTTCTCTACTCGTGTCCGTGTCCTTTGCTCTGTTCGTCACCTTTTGTGTCTATTTTTTTATTTTCTGGGTGCTTAGTTTTTTGAGGAGGGAGTCTCTTCTATGACTCTTTGTTCTCCTTCGCTCCACTTGTAGCAAGTTCCGTCTATTATTATCTTCTGGTATCCAGTTTTTACCTCTTTTCCTTCTGCTCTTTTCGCTCTTGGTATTTTCCTGATTTCCGCTTGTATTCTTCTCTCGTCCTGTGTTTGATCGTTTTCAATGTATATTCTTGTTCCTTTCAAATATTTCTTATTTTGCATTACTTCCTGTTTTTCATTCCAAGAATCCATCTCCACAACTGTTAGTGCTGGCTTTATGGTATGTACATTTTTTACTTTGGCCTCCACTTGTAATTTTTCTTCGAGGAACTCCATCACGACTTGTTTCTTATTCTGTCCTTTGAATTCAACCCCTTTTATTATAATATTGCATTTCCTTCTATTCTTTTATGTTGTCTCTAGTTTTCCTTCCAGCTCACTTATTTCCGACATTTTAGTATTCGCTGATCCTGTGACTTTTAACAGGGGGGATTTGGTAATGTTTTTCTCTTGCTTTCTCTACAGAGTTTTTGGTCCAATTCTGTGCTGCTATTTTTTTGTTTGTGTTTTCCATCCGGTTAGCTCTTAAATGTGATCCCCTAAAAATTTGTTCAAGTTTTATAGCACGCTTATTTGTTTATTTGTTTATCTTTCCTCAGAACTCCGTTGACCGCGACCTTTATCGCTATCCGCACTTGCACCGCTCGCTTATCACACTTTCGCCGCCCGTTCGTTGTCGTCCGCTCTGGGTTCATTCACTGCATTGTACGCGTAAAATCTCAGAACACTGCACACAATCCCTTTGTTTTCCTCTTTTTTCTTAACTTTTCGCCACTAAATCCGCTTTGTTTTATATGCACGTTTTGCGTCGCGTTGAAATTTACGAATTTCATTTGGTGTGGTATAGCCCGTATACGGTGTTTATATATCGCCACCTGCTATAAAATTCGCGTCCGCGCCGTCCGACATCTAAAACTCAACTCCATTATAATTTTAATAATAAATATAATATAAGTATATATGTTACAAATCTAAAAATAAAAATAATAATTAGCAACAATTATTTTTCTAATTTGCGCTATTAGCCAAAAATAAAACATTTTAGCATAGTAAATAACAAGGACAATTTATCCTGCTTATCCTTATCATTGGTTAATAGGGCTAATCACAGAATGCTCGGTGTCGGCAAACTTTTAGTGCTTTACTTTGAGAATTCCTAAATTTTTTAAAACTCGTTCTCATAATATAAAAAATCCGTAATAAATATTTGATCACTTCATACAATTCCATTCCTCTACAATTCTAACTTTGTATACTACAGAACAGCAAATATACCACATAAACATCTATACATTTTGAATATATTGAACTTGGGTGCAACAGCACTTGATCACAATTGAAGTGCGCGTAAATGACTTAAACAAAACACATCCAGTTTAAAATTTAAGATTTGAATAGCGTGCCGTTTGCTTTTTACAAAAGTTGGAAGTTTTTATGTGTATAGTTAGTGTCTAATCCCATGGCAAAGTCTATCAAAAACCGCCAGAAGCGCCATACATTTGTGGACTGGGTTTTAGAGAACAGAACAATTAATGTTGATTTTTGTCAAAAAGCTGATATTGAACTGCAAAGCTCATTTATATGCGTGTAACCGCAAAGTATTTGAAGTGTTAGGTGGGTACAGTTATCAGATTTTCGCAAGCCAGAGTTAATTAGATCGAAATTTAACGCAGGTTAGAGGGCATTTAGGCCTGCAAGTTTTAAGCCAAAAAAGGTCGGCGTTTGGTGCAAAAACTCTAAAGATCCAGATAAGAAAGGAGGTAGACCAAGAACCTAACACACGGATGACAATTTCACAATTGCCGAACTTTGTTATGGGAAAATCGTCAATTTTCATTTATTCGGGTCTTTATAGAATTCTATGACGAGGAAGCGCTTTTAGTATCAGAAGAAATTGTAAGTCACAGTTGTGGACTACTTCGAGCAACTTGACAAGCAGCAGTAACGTGATGAGATGTTCAAACTACTGTCACGCTTGGGATAACTGTCTCAAAGTTTACCGAGATTATGTCAAGAAATAAACAAAAGCATATAGTTTTTTGTGGAATGTATCAAACAATTTTTTTAAATATATATGTTTCTACATTTAATATCGAAGACTCCTTGTATTTCGTACGTAACTGCTGAGTCTTCATTTTACATTAATAGCAACAAAATTCGAGTTGATCCAATATTTTGTGTTTTATTTAGGAAGAAATTTCTAAATTGGAATTACCTTATTATCTGGTTTACTAATCAGCATACGCAGGCCATAAAAGCACATATCTTAGCACATATTTACACATGTATTACTTTCGTTACAATTTTTCTCCACTAGTCGCTTTGTTTAGTTTTAATCTGTCAGTTTGCTACGTGCAGCTTCCGCAAGTCTTCTTTTATGGTTTCCAGCAACTTTCTTTGGAGTTTGTCTCTGCGTCTTCTCTCCTCGTTCTTTTTCATTATTTTTCGTATAACCCTGTTTTCAGAGAGTCTGTCAACAGGTCTTAATCATTGGATAATCTGTGCTTCCATGTACGTTATGATCGCTATCTGGTTGTACAGTGACTTAAATCTCTCTCTTTTATAGCACCGAAGATCTTTTTTAGTATTTTCTTTTCCATGCCTTTATTTTATTTGCGTTCTTTAGGTCATTGCTTTTCTCAGAACAATGGTGACAACAGAAAAATTTTTATTTATGTGTATAAGCCCCAGACATTGATGGAAAAGGAATTCCACGTCCGTGTTTGTTTATTGATAAATACAATTAAAATAATTAAAACCAGCAGAGTTACTTGGTTTTGGCTCCCTTGGATTTTTAAAGCGCCTGCTCGCCTGCTCTCCATCGTTTATTTATTTATAAATACAATTAAAAAAAAATAAGCCAGCAGGGCTACTTGAGTTTGACTCGCTTGGAGTTTTATGTTGATTTATGTGCTTGAATTTTATGTTTTTGGGTTTAGCGCGCTGGGTAACGGAGTTTATTAGTGCGTTTGAACGGTGCGCGAACCGTCCAGCCAATGAACGCTCTGATGCACTGCGCATATTCGACTATACAGGAATTTTTAGCCACATTGTCAGTAGCTAATCATCTGACCCTTTCGTTGAATATAATAAGCGAACAAATAAAGACGGGAGATATTCTCCACAGTTTATCTTCAAGCTTTGGACCGAAATCATGCGTATTGCGCTTGTGTTATTTATTTATTGCCTAGAAACGGCAGTAGCAACGGCAACTAAACTAGAAGGTGCAGTAGACTTGACGTGGTCGTTCGGAAAGGACAGCATTTACTGGCCCAACACGCAGCGGTTCGTTTTCACCAAAAAAACAGCGCAAGTGAGTCAAGATGGCTCGTGGTATGTATAGGGAAACTGTGCTTTAGTTGATTATAGTAAAGGCATGTCCAGGTTTGCTGCTAATGAGTTTTGCGCCGGCGAACACGGGGGAACTCATTTCGACGCTCCGTATCACTTCAACAGAAACGGATGGAAGGTAGGAGAAGTACCGCTGTCGAGGTTAATCGTACCAGGTTAAACCATCCCTTATGTTACCATGATGGCTGTAATAAAACTTAAAAACCACAGGCATAATGGTCGACCTTTCAAAGGAAGCTGAGGAGTTAAAGGATAAAGCGCGTTTGCAGAAGAAGCACCTAGAAAAATGGGTGCACAAGCACGGACCTATACCAGAAAATTCCGTACTTTTAGTGAAATTCGGATGGTCCCAGTATTATCACAACCAAACGAAATATTTGGGGATTGATGCTAACAACTTGAAATTCCCCGGTATAATGAACAGTTGAACTATTGGAATCCAATGATAAGTGCTAACTTGGGTTTGTTTTTCTAGGAATTTCAGTGCAAGCCGCAGAGTGGATCGTTCGGTCAAAGAATATTGTAGGAGTGGGGGTTGACACGGCCAGCATCGATCCAGGGGAGCAAGTCCACTTTTACGCGCACAAAATATTATTAGGTCACCAAATTTACGGTATGGAAAACGTAAATATTCCATCAGATTTTCCTAGTAAGGATTTTTATCATTTTTTTGGCAAAACGTACATTACCACTGATTCCAGAAAAGAATTTTATCCTATTCGTACTACCGATGAAAATAAGGGAAGGTACAGGAGCTCCTCTGCGATTAATAGCAATGCCACTGAACACGAACGGCACTATTTTATGCAATGGTGCATAACTATAAAGCCCAGTGCAATATTATTTGTTTTGTATGACTACATGCTAGAATAAAGCATTATATAAAATATACTACAAAATTCATTCTGCTCTGTTTTTAATTATAATTGTATAGCTTATAACTCCCAATGTACAATAAAAAATTTGGTAATTGATGAATGAACAAGTGCTCCGAAAAACTGTAACCAAAAAGATAGCCAAAGGCTTTTATTTTGTAAGTACGGTATTTAGTACTATTTGTGCATATTCAGTCATAAGTAAAGTAAGAAATATTTTTCTTTCCGATTTGAATTTTTTTTTAATTACAAATTTTTGTTTATTTGAAACATTGACAACAACGACATGGCCGCACGGCAACACGATAAGCGTGACAATTATAATAATTGGAGACTGGAATCAAAAAGTGGGAAGAGATGTAGATAGAGAGGGAATGAAGCTTAGGAAGATATGGAAAGGAGACATTAAATAGAAATGGCAAAAAGATGCTAGATTTTTCCATTCAAACGACCTGTTAATTGGAAATATGTTTTGGGAACAGAAAGATGAAGAAAAATACACTTTCGTGCCAGAAAAGAGGAATTTAAAAAGGCTGAACGACTATATAGTATACACCAAAAACCTCGAACAAGAAATAAAAAACATAAAGACAGAAATAGAACCAGAACTATCGACCAATCATAGGATGGTTACAGCAACAATAAAAGAAAGTATAGCAAGGACGAGGAGAGAGAGAGAGAGAAATACTACAAAAAGATTAAAAGAAAAACATCCAAGAGAAATACAAAAGAGAAACTGATCAGAAGTTGAAAAGTTTAGAGACCCTAAAGGAAAAATGGTTCCTAGAAGAAAAGTGGACCACATTCAAAACTACAATAAAAGAGATAACAGAAAAAGTTTGCAGAAGAAAATGTAACAATCCCACACAAAAAAGAACAAAGTGCTGGAACAAGGACGAAAAACAGAGATTGAAAAGAAAAAAAGAGCATGAAGAAGATACCTTGAGACATAGAATGAACAGGACAAGGAAGATTACATCAAATTGTGCGAAGAAGCCAAGAAAACGTTTAAAAACGCAAAAAGAAAAAAGCTAGGAGAAATTTGGAATTAAATTGCAAGAAAACTATACAACAAATAACAGAGGATTCTGGGCCAAAATAAGAGCGATAAAAGGAGAGAAAAGAAAAGAAATTAGAGGAATTAAAGACAAAGAAATAAACTACAGACAAATATAAACAACACACTAAGAGTATGGAAAAATATTACGGAGACAAATTTAACTCTACAACAGATAGAAAAGAACAAAACAAAGATCAACAAAAAGAATAAGGAGAAGATTCACCAAAGATAAAAAACATAAGAAGGGAAACAAGTAGAAAAAGCGATAAGCAAAGTAAAAATAAGACAAGCTAAGGAGGAAGTAAAATAGACCCTGAAATGATAAATTACTTAGGGAAACTAGATGTAGACTGGTTTTATATATATATATCAAAAACCTATCTACCCATAAGGGTGTGAGGTTACAATTCATTTTTTTTTCACAATAGCATTTCACAGTCTTATTTCACTAAACATTGCTGTCACATAAACACAATAACGAAGGATCTTATTTTAAAAATAGGAATTATACAAGAAAAATCTATTTCTATTTATTATAGTTTTATTATAGTCTTTATTATAGTCTTAAAAAAACGACAGGCAAATAAATAAAAACTTGAACAATATAATAGGTTATAAAACCAAGAAACCAATACAGATAGCTGTACTTTTTTACTCAGATAACATACTACGAATTACATACAACAAAGGGAAATAAAAAATATTCAGATAAAAATCGATATAAACAATAGTAAAATAATGATGTACAATAAGTCATTAGTAGATAAAGGAAAAAAATAGAAGAAAAAAAGTACGGACTAAAAACTTCTATAAAAAAACTTTTGAGCTGCCTCCTCAAAAATAAAAATAGTCATATGATCGCCAATTTTCGGAAGGAGTAGGTGTAACAATAAGAAGAAGATTTGGATAAAGTTATGACCATAAAACAAAAATTTTATACTTGAATGGGTATCAACGATAGAATACTTTGGAAGCGCCTTCTCAAATGGCATAATTATCTCAAATTTCAAATTGAAAATAACTAACAAAACGAGAGATAAAAGAAAACAATCTTTAGTAAAAGGGGAATAAGCAGAAGGAATAAGCTACTAATAAACATCACCACAATTACAAAATAATGATCCAGAACAGTATAATGCAAATCATTTAACAGAACCATAAATCAAAACTAACAGTGACTGAAATAAAAAATGCTAATAATAAAAATGTATCATATAAAAAACGTAGGCAGATCAGCTATGCAGAAAAAGTCAATATGTAAGAAAATAGAAAGAAAACAACTGGAATGGTATAGGCACTTCGCTATTATGTCGACAGAGGATTTTTAAGAAATGTATTAGCTAAACAAATAAAAAGGGAAAACAGGAAGCCTGAGAATGGTAGACAACACAAATCATTAAAATAGGACAATACAGAAGCAAAGCGTTAAAAGAAATGAAAGCATGTGCTCGAGACCAGAAAAAATAAAAATCATTGTTAATAGACATATCTAAGGATAAGCCGGCACCTTCTAAAATTTTTTAAAAGATTTCCTTCTGAAGATGTCTGCCGCAGTCGTGGACGAAACGTCAAGAGTTTTCGAACTCCAACCACGGTCTTATATCCCGAGAACCAACTACACGATGCACCATAACACCACCTGCTTGAAAGTACCTAAAAAGAAATTCACTTGACATGTTACGGTATTTTGTGATAATGAACAAAAGACAAATTAATTACTATACGCAAAAAACAAAACAACGATCCAAACAGTGGACGGCACGAATCGGGATTGGCAGGCGCTCCATATCTGAAGGAGTCATCAGATTTAATTAATGTTAATCATTGAGATTGCTGATTAATATTTAATTATAAATGAACTGCTTCTATGACAATATTCTATTTAACACAAATAAATATACAAATACTAAATGAATGTAAAATAAGTTAAATAAATTGTTGTTTCCTACACCAGTATTAATTTCAAATGTCCTTTAAACTATTGCAATTGATAAATATCGGAGTGAAAATTCAAAATAATATAAAAATTGGTGACAATTATAACATCACTGCAATATTTTATTCTAATTTTAACGGTTATTATAGAGAAGTGTAGTAATTCTACAACTTTCAAAAATAAAATGTTTGTTTTTTTGTAGCAAGTTTCTAATATTTTTGTAATAACTTTTTTTGAGAATTAGTTTTGCCGAGTTATTACTCGGTGAAAAATTGCTTTCAGAATTATTTACAATTGATTTTATGATCACATAACGTAACTTAAAGAATTACATAAATTCGTTTATCTAAAATTGTACAGCCCTATCAGAGAAGTAAGAATACCAAAATTTTGAAAAAAAAACACAAGTATATTCCTACCATTGCTACTTTCATATCCACGTTTGGGCGATCGCCCTTAGCCCGAATTTTGATATAATGTGCTTTTTCGTTTTGTAAACGGCTTTTCCTAAATGTTTTATTTCCTATACCAAGTTTTAGTTTCACACAATCACAGTAATATGTATAGAATTCGTAGATTTTACCGCGTTGTATACATTATCAGCTTTAATAAATTCCCCTTTGTATATATTTTGGCTTTTATTATGATTCGGTTACTAGAAAAATAGTATTGAAAGAGACGTTTTATTATTGTTAAGTATACACGACAAACGTCTTCTTCTCTCTAATTTTAGTTAAATCATTTTTTGACAACTAGAAATGGCATCTTTTTTGCATACCGCAATTATCATCAATCAGATACTCGAATAAAAACACTAAATATCAAACATTATGTTTCTACGTGTAATACTTTATATTCTAAGGTAACCAGAAAGAAATAAATAAAAATGGTGTATATCAGAAGAAAGCACTTGAGTTTATTTTTACATATTTTTACAATATTGAGTTTATTATCTGGTTTTTTATTTAACAAATTGAAACCTTTGATCAGAGATAACGCTTGTTTTCTATGCGTATATGCACACAGACTCACACATGCATACATATGTGTATAATAGTTAGTCAAGGTAAATCCGAAGCTTTTTAGGTTGTGTTTTTGAAAAGTATAAAAGCCGGCTTATGAACATGTACTTCTTAGGTAACACAACTAGTTAACTTCACATAATCAACAATATACGATTGTCGATAAAATGAGACATAAACATGATTGCAGAGTTGCTATATTAAAATATAAACAGGCCAAATTTACGAAATTTAACCACAATAGCACAGGATTTCTGAGATTCTTTTTGAACACAAAGAACTTCAACCAGAAAGATGAATTGCTAATGTGACCGGTGTATCTGCCAATATACTGTTATGCATGTAAAGTTCCTCGGATTTGGGGTGGTGCTGGGGCTTATGAATAGCGACTGGAATGCCATTGAGTCGCATTTCTGTGAGGAAGGCTTGAAAGTGACTGCCGACAGCTATATGAAGGTGCTGAAAACCGTTATCGAGCCGTTGGCTGAAAAAGTTTACCAGGGAGCGAGAATGTACGTTACATATATATCTATAATACTAAAAAAATTTGTACCGCACATAAATGTTGGGTTTCGTCTTTTGTATCCAGGTATTGAGAAAGCTTCTTTATTTCAGTTTCCTCATGATTAAAGATGTCAATAAACAAAATTGCTTAACTTTAAATAAATTTTTTTCAAATTGCGATATTTTTTTACAAGCGAATTTACTATGTGTGAATTAATATATAATTTATATCTCTCGGATATTTCATTTAAAAATTCATTTCTTTTAAAAGCAGAGCTCTTTAAAAGGCTGTATCTTGAGTTAAAATTTAAAAGCTTACTATAATGTAAAAGGAGATCACTGCCTAAATCGGCACTTAGAATGTGGGCCACTTAATTTAAATCAAGAAAGAACCGGTGCTATAGACATTGGAGGAAAGTTTTACATTGTGGCCACCGATTCGTCGGATTTACATTCGTTTGATTTCAATTACTTTTGTCCACTAAAAAATGGAATATTGGACATCCGATTTCCGAATTGGAATAAGATCGTCGATAAACACAAATTGAAAATTCAATGACATTTGCAAATGAGTCATTTAAAAGGTGTTTAGTTGTAGCAAAAACTCGTTTGTGAAGGCAAAGAAAAATACTTAGATATGTGAAAATTTTATGTTTATATTTGTATATTATTGGTTTAGAATAAATCAATGTCAAGTAGCTCTCCTTTTGAATATTTATTAATATGTGGCTACTGATTATAGCTACATTATAGATTTCATGTCATGCTTTTTGGTTGTAATCTTTAATAACATTTTGTTTTAATAATAATTGCGATATATGTATAAATCGTTGAGTTTCTCAACCAAAACTTTTTCCTACCATTTTTCTACTTCGGAAAAAATTACACATTTAATTTGGTTCGAGAATATTATGTTCTAATACTGCAATAGATATAATGTAAACTAAGTTACAACATACGAAACGCAATTTGCATCTACATAGATTTAGTTAAAGTTTCAGAGTTACCCCACATAGTTATATTAGCACATTTTTGAGCAATATCACGTGTAAGGAATATGTCAGACCAATTCTGCCAATTCATGCTGCTACATGGATTCTACAATTTTAACTTCTGACAATAATATCATAGATTGCATTTTATTTTAAAATGGTCCACGTAAGTAAAACGTAATAACATATTTTGCATCCGCACTTGTTTCTCTCCAGCATAATCTTACGTATGGCATAACATTATTTTTCCATCCCCTTAATATGTCTTGATTTTTCTGGAGCAAACGTATAATTATTCAATAAATACATACAAATTGGTTGAGAAATACAATAGAATGTTAGTTAGGAATAGGTACACCTTTTATTGAAACCAGATCTATACATATCAAACAATTTACGGAATATGAAAAGCAACAAATAGCAATAAAACAGCAGTTTTTATTTTTTAACGTAGCACAGACAATATTAAAGCTTCCAGTTCAGTTACACTTCTTATTAGCAGCACGGACTAAATAAAGACCTCTAATTTTTCTTTAATGTAGTACTTAAGATAGGCACTTTAAATTTCCTTTGCGTAAAACTCCTAGTATTAAAAATTTCTTGTATCAAAGCGCCCGGAATATATATTTCGTAATATAACTATTAGATGTAAATCTAACCAAAATTTAATGCGAGTGAAAGTAAAAAATATGAATGCACCTATTAGTGCATTAAATTGATGTCAGTAATTATGCAATGAATGAAAGAGTTCATATGTAGATGTGGGTAAGGAAGGGAGACTAGAAAGACATGTAAATGTATGAAAAAAAATCTTAAATTAAAGCCCACATTTATACTTCAAAACATATTGTCGTACGTAACAAAAAAAAAATTAAATATGTTAATAACCTCTACTTTAGCTGTTCCACTTAATCCGTAAATATATTTTAAATACATTTTCGACCAAAAGAAAGACAACAACCCTAACCTTACTCACAATAATATTGATTCAACAACTTACATAATACTTACTACTTTCTAATATTTAGTAATATTTTTGACAATATTTTTTGTTTCTGATTATAGATGTATAGACAAAATAATAATAGGATGTTCTTGAAAAAAAAAGCAATAAAATTTTTCTGTGGTACCGACAATATTATTTTGTTCTACATATTTCTCTGGTTTTACCTTAATTACAAATAAATAATAAACTCCATGCCAACAGCTTTAAAACAAATGAAATTCAATAAAGTATACTTTCAATTAAACAAAAATTTTGATGTGCAATCGTTTAACGTATCCTTTATTAGTGGCATACTTTGTTAAAATCATTAATTAAATTCAACATCTATTTCTCTTTTTATGCTTGGATGTAGCCTGCTATAAAAGTTAAATATTTAAAATAGCTTACTTGAATGATTGCAATATGTGCATCCCCATGTTCTTCTGTACTAAACGTGGCGAGCTTAAACTCCTATTCGTTTTATTGGGAGTTGCTAGGCTTTATTTTATTTTGCCGAACTCTTATTCCAAACTTAATTAAATTAGTATTATAATAACATAAGTAATGCTTACTTTATTGAAAATACCGAATAGAAAAAAATGGTGAAGAATAACACGGTAATAATGATGTCACATAGTGTATATATTTTCATACGCTGTGCAAAATTACGCTCCTTTCAACAGAAGTTCCACCACTTTTAAACAAATTTTTAGGCCATATTTTATTTAAAAGAAACTATGTGAACAGAGATAGCATAGCGCATAGTATTATGTCAATCATACGTCCAAATGTCTTTACGTCTCATTTGCAATTGGCCGTTGGTACTTACGTCCACAGGAAAACAGGTTCCAAACTTATAGTTGATCTATTGAACAAACTGGGAGTCATTTATTATGCATCCTCCTCAAACACTCTTTGATTACACTTTTGTACAGTATATTTATGAAAACACTGACCATAATGTTGCTACGATCGATGGACAGAACACATTTCAGTGTCTTGGAGGGATAGCCGTGTACACGCCCGCTTATTCTATTAATTACGAGGGAGGTACTCCAAAATTAAAAAAATTACCAACGTCTCAAACTCTGGCAACGCAAAACCAAATTCCGACGTATTCATTAAATCGAAACTCCAAAAATAATTTTGAAAAAACAAATTTTCTCGACACAAATACACTGCAGCTAGGAAAGCTACCGTTTTTGTCCCGGTATACGTAGGATATTTATTTGGTAAATGTCATATTGCTGATTTTCCTTCTTGGAAAGGTTTTATGGAAGTTACGTCGCGCGAGGTGACTTATGAGATTTCTCATATCATCTTGACTACGCTTAATACTGCTTTGCAGTTCACAAAAGAAGAAACTGCAAAAATAAATAAATCTGTATCATTTAACGTTTGATCAGCCATTGTATTGGAAAGCACGCTCACTTATTACAGAACAAGGCAAAGTCTTAGTTAGATTAGGAGGGTTTTATCTTCTCATGTCGTATCTAGGAGCCATAGGTTTTGCAATGAGTGGGAGTGGTTCGGAAGGTTTATGGGCAACTGTATATGCTCCTGAATCGGCCAAGAAGATGTTGGGAGGCCGCGTTTTTTCAAGAGCATTACGCGCTCATATACTAAGCTTTACAGCGTTAGACATGATGATTATTGAGAAAGAACAACGTTACGATGAAAATAAAATGTACATAAACAATTTTTTTAATGTTTGTCAACAGACCCACCACACATTAGAGATTTCAAAGCAGATGAAACTTTCCGTCATTTGACCGAAAATTTAACTACAAATATAGCAGATCTCGCGAAAAAAGGTCCTGCGGCTAAATTATGAATTCAGTATTTAAAGTGTGTTCATACAGTACTGCAATTTTTGGAGGCAGAGAGATTGGATGATTATAAGTTGTATGTACAGAGCATTGAAAATATGCTTCCATTATTTCATGCAGCTGGACACAACGCTTATCCAAAAAGTGCGCATATTTATCTGCAAGATTATGTGATTTAG
Organism: Sinelater perroti; assembly: GCA_036346155.1. Classification (NCBI taxonomy): domain Eukaryota; kingdom Metazoa; phylum Arthropoda; class Insecta; order Coleoptera; family Elateridae; genus Sinelater; species Sinelater perroti. The sequence goes on along the minus strand of JARFIY010000230.1, from coordinate 4,709 downwards.
AACTAATAATGGACCCAACAGAATTTCAAAAGTTTACACAACAAGGATTTTTCAGAATACGAAGAAGTGACAAACCTTTTTCAGGAGTTTCACCTGATATGGTGACTGAGCAAACGTTCAACAGATTTTTTGGCACCGATCTCCGACATGGGAGAGGCGTGACACCGAGTGTAATTGCTAGATATTTTCAAGGTATGCCAGCTGCCGTTAACGTTATGGAAAGTCTGGAGAACTATTGCGATTTAAAATCAATTTCGAACAAGCAACACATTGATTTGTCCGAAAGCTGAATCAAACGTGACAACAGCGATACCAAAAAATTACTATTTTGGCTACGAAAACATGACCCCTTTTTAAAGCGATCAAATATTATGTCACTATCAACAGGAATAATTGGTGGGTCTGATATTAATAGTCATAATGCTCTTGAACTTGGCTAGCGTGGAATTTCTTCAATGTTTGGGAAAACCGTCGGAAATGTCACCTTATCGCAGGTATTTAAAGTAAAACCGCTGAGTTGTGCTCAAGGGGGGGGGGGGAAGGTGGGTAAGCACTCAAAATAACAACTTTTTATCAATTGACTCTCAGTTTATATTTAATCGTATTGATGTGGCTTTTCAAGGAAACGACGACAAAACACGAGAAGCTCTTGAATACGATTTATCGCCATATCCTCTGGCTTTTTTCGATGAAAACGATTGGATGCGCAAATCTGTCAAGTCTGAGTTGTATAAAATATTAAAATCGACTATTCACTCACCAGAACTCCTGCAGAGTTTTAAGTACGTGGTTGATGGCGGGTGGCTATTGCATTACATAGTCTGGCCCCACAGTAAAACGTTTATCGAAATTTTCCAAATTTATTACGATTTTATAACGCGCTGCTATGGTAATGATGCCATTACCGTTTTTGATGGTTGAAATGATGAAATCATTGGAGTTAAGTCCTACGAGAAATATCGGCGAAAGGAAAAAACTGTAGCATCAGACGTTGAAATATCGGTTAATAATCTAGTTTCCTTACACAAAAAGAAATTTTTAAGAAACACAGCTAATAAATTTAAATTTGTACAGCTCTTGACTACTTTTTTGAGTGAACGCAACATTGACACCAAAATCGCTACTGAAGATGCCGATTACTTAATTATTAAAACAGCAATCGAGCAGAATGACACAACCAAACAGTCTGTTGCAGTAGTAGGTAATGACGTCGATTTGCTCATTTCGGCCATATATTTTTTAAAAATTTCGAACAGAAAAACGAAAGCAATGCAGCTGTACTCCACTAGGGATAACGATGTATTTTCAAGTTTTATTTTATTTGCGCACGCTTTTGCTGGCTGTGATTCTACGAGCGCTATTTACAAGAAAGGAAAAAAAACTATATTCCAACTGATGAAAAATAATAAAAATCTGCAAGATGCAGCTAAAACATTTTATGAAAAAAAAATTAGAAAGAGTATGAATTATTTGAAGCGGCAAAACAAGTGATTATACATCTATATAAAACCAAATCGCAAAAAATCACATCTATTAATGATATGCGTTACAATATATATCGTTCGTTATGTCTCACTACCAAAAAAAAGACTTGTCTGCTTTGTCACCTACAAAATCTGCTTTACGACAACATGCAAAACGTGTTTATTGTCAAATTCAGCAGTGGTTGGGAAATGAAATTAATCCCGAGGAGTGGGGATGGAAAAGAACGAATATTATGTTGATCCCAATCATGACGAATAAACCACCAGCACCAAAAGAACTATAGGAATCGGCAAGTTTAAATTTGATACAGTTTTCATCTCATTGAAATAACACAAAATGATGAAAATATGATGGCACGACTGAAGACGTTTAATTAGAAATTCTGCCTTGCAGTTTATTCAAAGATTGATAAGTGCAACCAAAAAATTCAACGCTTTTTGGAACAAAATGAAAGTTGACTCAAGCAGCCCTTTAATTTTAAGGTCGAAGGCGAAAAGAAAGTAGTGATCATGAACAACCAAGTACATCGTCGGGTAGTGGCGGCGCACGTACACGTGGTCGCCCTGAAGTAAGCTTCTCTGAGGGTAGTTCGAGGACTAAGAGGAGAAGAGCTAATAAGCTTTTGGATAAGTTCGCAGTTGAGGAAATTACCTTAGCCGCTAAGAAAGGTCTGAAACAAGAGGGAAAGGGTCAAGCTTCAAAGTTGATTTCGGAGGCGGTTTTTACTACCCCCACTAGAGCTTCCGGAATACAACAAGTTTGACGCTGAAGTCAGAAAGTACAAAGTGTTGTGCCACTTACACGTGACCATGCTTTGTCAATGATGGTGGAGGCAAAAGACAGCAAACATTCTTATTTAATTCATAGACTGACAGCAAAAAAGCAACTCGCAGATATTTATCCCTCTTATCACAAGATTAGGGCAGCCAAATCGCGTTGCTATCCAAGGAAGGAAGCCCAAATTATCACTGAAACTTCAGCGGAAATTCGCCTGCAGGATCTTCTTGATCACACTACACACCGAATACTAGAATTGCAAGAGCCAGTTAAACAAAACCTAACGCACGATGAAGTAAGCAATCTAATTTTATTGGTAAAATGGGGTTGTGATGGAAGTGCAGGCCATTCCAAATATAAACAAGCATTTTCGGAATTTGGACTTGGTGATGGCGATATGTTCTTAACTTCGTTAGTTCCCTTACAGTTATATGCTGGAAAGCCGGGTAGAGATAAAATAATAATTTGGCAAAATCCAAGACCGTCTTCTACTAGATTTTGGAGACCGATAAGGTTCCAGTTTAAGGAGGAAACGACGGAATTAACAATGCAAGAATCGACTTTCGTGGAAGAGCAAATCAACAACCTTATTCCAACAAAATTTAATACAGAGCAGAATCGAGAAATAAAGACCTGAAGCACTTTAGAGAATTTCATTCCTGTAAAAAGTCTAGAATATGCACCAATCAGGATTTATTAAATAGGCTACTTATTACATCAGATCCGCGTATTTCTTCATTCCGGCAACTACCCCCCAGAAAAAGTGCTACAATTTGTAATGAAGTTTTATCTTTATTGGAAAAATTTTTTATTCCCAAAATTATAGATTTTTTAGTAATTTATTTAAGTTTCACGCCATTCAAAGATTGTATTTATTTAAATATTTTTCCAATGAATGTCCATCTCGTGTAAGTATCATTATGATCCAAATGTACGTCCATTCATCAGTACTTCGCCTACGTACATAAAGGGACTTTTGACATTTTTGAATCTAAAGAAAGAGGCAAACAACTGAGGAATGGACGTACATTTGGATCACCGATATATTTTCAAAGTTTCAGATTTTTGTCCACTTTTGCGGATTCTGGCCCACTGTACAGTTCGAGCTTGCTCTTCGTCCTCCTTTTGTCCCTCTCACTCTCCACGTGCTCCGTCTCTCTAGGAGTGGGGACTTTCTCCTCCGCCGGCATTTAATTTTCGTACATCGCGTTCACGGCTATTTTTCTCCACATTTCACGTTTATCAATGTCGAATAAAATATCATTTCTTATGCATCTTTGCGTGCTTTGCAAGCGATTTTCGCATAGAAGTGCAACACTAGAAATTTTTTTACTATTTTTCCCGTGATCAGGGCACTCGAATACATAAAAGATCACAATTTCATCTTGTAAGGAGAAATTTCGAAGTTGGGCAAAATTTGACTGGACTATATGTCTCTCTCTGCTGCAAACATGCAGCGCAGCGCCGCAGCTACCGCGTTGGCACCGCATAGAGGGTGCCTGATTCCCGAGCTGTACAGACGTGTGTAAGGGCGACGGTGAGATAATAGAATAAAGTTTCTTTTATATTAAAGTGTGTTGTTCTTTTGTCTCCTCGCAAGTATCCTGCCGCTCTCATTATTACATCATTTTTAACATATTTTTTTTAAATAGCATGCCTGCTTATTTAAACGTTTATGTCAAAAACGTTAAAAGCAGAGATTTTAACGCTCAAAATTTTATAAGAAAAACAAATAATATAATTAAGTTACAAAGTGGGTCGATTTATTAAACAGGTTATTTTACTATGGTTTAATATATATTAAGCGATATTATAGAAGATTTTAAGCAAATGTCTATTTTAAATTTTTTGGTTTTATAATTTAACTAAAGGTTAACATAATCGTAATTATTTTCAGCTTACTTATACGGGGACTTCGCAAATATAAATTACAGTTTATAAATGGGGTACATGTTCTTTAAATGTAATATTCTGATTTGCTATATAACGCTACTAGGGGTTCGAATATTTGAAGATATGTATATTACTGTAAAATCCGCCTGGGTAAGGGGTATAATACGACTTTTGTTTTAATTTTTAAATGGCGCATGGAATAAGTGACTATGAATATTTGAGCCAAGCTATAATATTACTAATGTTTCTCTTTTTGGAGTGTGGGACATTCCATCAACACCTAAAAAACGCAAATGTCTATCTCATCTATAAGAGTAACAGAAATAAATCAGCCGGTACGCCCTGCTAAATAACGAATGGGGCTTTGGCGACCCAACATCGGGTGGTGTAATCTGATACCAATTTTCCCGAAGTAACGGTGTCATTATAAACAGATTCAGAAAAATAAAATAATCCTCAGAACCGAACGGTCAAATCTAAGACTAAAAGAAAGGAACAGGATATAATTTGAAACGCAGAACATCACATCTCTTACATAAAGGGAATGCGAGATA
>JARFIY010000229.1:0-16887 GCA_036346155.1 Sinelater perroti | reverse complement strand
TTACACCTGATGAATGTCTCATGAGATAGTGCTGGGTGCACATGCGTGGTTAAAAAGGGGAGTTTTAGCCGATAAGAAGCCGGCACACCATAGGGCATAATAAGCTTAGTTTAGTTGAAAAATAACCTTTAACCAAAAAGCACATTTGTAACTCAATTCAACTTTCCGAATTTGTAAACAAAATTGTTGTATATGAGGCTCAACAAATAATTGTGCAATTCCTGAAAAGCAAAGGAGAGCCACTGTTTGGTGTGGGTTTTTGGCAGGTGGCGTTAGAGGTCCATATTTTTCGAAGATGAGGCTATAACGCGATGGGGATCGTTTTCATTACACGGTAACCCTTTATTTGACACCAACTAGGCAACATGAATTTGGAACAGATGTAACTTCAGCAGAGCGATGCCACTTTCCAAGCAGCTAAAGCAGTAGTCGATTTGGTGCACCAAGAGTTTTCTGAGCGTGCAATTTCACGAAATAACATCAACAGTCTTGTGATTTAACACCGCGCAATTTCTTTTTGTGGGGTTACCTGAAAACTGAGACCCTCGCCAGCAATATAAAAGAGTCCGCTTAACGAAATAAAACGTGCTATAGATGAACTTTATTAGAACATGCAAAAAATTGTAATCAATAATTTTATAAATTTTTGAATTTGCAGCCAAATTCGAGGCGCCCATTTTAACGTGTTGTAACGATGTTGTGTGGTTTGATACTCAATAAAAGTTCCATCATAAATTGAGTTTAGAAGTTGTTTTAATTAAAATGTAAATCGGGCCTTCAATTTGTTCAAAAATGTAGAACTAATCGAGTTTGGTAACATATTACCCTTTTTCGTTGGGGTACACCTACTGGCACTGTAGACTGAAGGGTTTGTTGTACCCTACTCACATAAAGCTTATTCTATTTATAAACTAGAACGTCATCTATGAGTCGAACTTTCTTGCGCCGGGTTCACGGACAGATAAGCAAGGCTCGTAACGATGATGCCATGGCGGTAGCTCATTACTAAAGCCCGGATGCTAAAATGCCTAAAAATGCTTATTTTAACTATTTCTATTTCTATTTATAAATGCCTTTTTTGCCTATAACAATTATAACTGCTTATTTAGTCACGTAAATTTAGTTTTCAATAGAATAAATAGCAGCAACAAAAGTCCCATCTCATTATTCTTCTTTTTCTTCTTCTACTCTTATATAGGCCATTAGCTTGTTTCTAACTACACATTTCGTGTAGTACTATGAGCCATGTTGGGCGTATCCCGGGCAGGTGGCTAGTCTGACCCGTTAGAAGAAGGAGAATGTACTTTACGACCGCCAAAGGTGTTTGTATGATGGCCGGAGAGCACTCGATGTTTGCCGTTATTTTGACCTGGGAGTCGAACCCAGGGCCCGCCGCGCGTTAGTCTGGCAGGCCGAAGCCTTTACGTCGCGGCTGTCGTGCTCTCTCATCTCATTATTACCTACGTTAATTACCTGTTCTCGGTAGTCTGTTAATCCCTTACCGATAATTCGACCTGAAAATGTATACCTAATTTAGTATCAATACCTACTTTGGTGATTTGCATTCATTTTTATTCAGTCTTACAAGACGGTTTGTTTCTGCTATAATGTCGAAAATGCGTTTTTTTTATCACCGACAAATTACATAAATTTGTGCGAGAGTTTGGAAGTGATATTTTGTCAACTGGTTCTGTACTTTTTTGTAAAATCTGTGAAAAATCAGTGAATTTCGAGAAAAAGTGTTTTGTTACTCAACATATTAAAGGACTCTTCCATAAAAGATCAATCGAAGAGAAAGTAACCGCCCCAAAAACTCCATTACTGAAAATGTTTGTGTCAACATCCAATCGACAATCTGCGTTTTCGTTTGACTTATATAAAGCCTTTGTGAGTGCTGGAATTCCGTTATGGAAATTGCAAAATCCGCCATTGCGGTCATTTTTCGAAAAGCATGTCAAACAGAATTTACCAAATGAATCAACGCTCAGAAAAAATTATCTCGACAGAGCTTACAAATGCACGATGGGTGAAATTCGAATAAATATGAAAGACAAGAAGATTTTGATATCTATAAATGAAACAACAGATGCGACAGAAAGGAAAGTTGGAAATTGCAAACTTTAGCTTCTCTGTATCAATAGAAGCTGATCTTGCAGGCACGTCGCTAATGTAATTGTTGGATCTTTGGGGCCAAATCAATCACCTAAAATTTATTTGTTAAATACAGAATCTCTTGAGAGGGTAAATAGCATTACAATCGCATAATTCTCTGTCACTACTTTGGCCAGAGAAAATTCTTTATGACAACGTCCTTATGTTCGTAAGCGATCTGTCCCATATACGAAAAAAGCAGGAAATGCTCTGAAAGTATTATTTTCACGTATGCTACATTTGACATGCCTTGCCCATGGCATCCACCGTGTAGCAGAGGAAATACGTAAACAATTTTCCGATGTGGATATATTCATATCTTCTGTAAAAAGACTTTTCTAAAAATACCATCTAGGATAAGCCGTTTTAAAGCAACTATGTATGTGGATTTCAACTGCATGTTACTGCTCTACCAATTTTACAAAAATTAAGGAAAAAGTTAGAAGTTTAGACGAAGATTCAACAGCATCAATCAAGCAAACAGCAAAGAAACTTTTGGGAAAAAAACTTTACAAAATAATCTGGCCTTTATTTCAACTAACTATGCTGTGATTCATAGTGCAATAGCAAGTTTAGAAAGCAGAAACTTAACTTTAGTTGATTCCGTCAATATTGTAAATAATACCATACGAGACAATGTAGTGTCTCAAGCAATATGGGACGCACTATTAAGGAAAAATGTGAAACTCTATTTACTACAAATCATGATTTTGAAGTCGTAAAATATCTAACTTGTATTTTTTCTGGAGACGCAAATGTAAAAAACGTAAATTACGATGTTCCAGAAATAATGTGTTTCACATTTACTCTAGTAACATCAATAGATGTAAAGAGATCTCTTTCTCAGCTAAAACATTTGTTGTCCGATAGGAGACAGTCCTTAACGATAGAAAATTTAAGAAAACATCTTATTATTAGTTGTAATTCTTGTAAATAATGTTTTTCTCTACTATTATTGTATAATTAAAAATACAGTCCACATTATAAATTGTATAATAAAATCACTGAAACAATAATGTCTATTCAGTTACTTAAAATGCCTATTTCATCTTTTTAAATATCTATTTTCGAATTTATGAATGCCTATTTTAATAATTTTTAGTTTCTAAACATCCGAGCTTTACTCATTACCCTTTTTACAACGTATAGAATTTAACTGTTAATAGTGCTTATCTTACTGTGTTTCAATGATTTCTTATATGTATGTTATGTTAATTTTTGTATTGGCAAGATTCATGCCTGTTTTATGTGTTACTTTGTTCTTTAAGTGAATATGAGTTTACTAACGCTGATCTTCTTATACATTTCAATCTTTGTATTTTTCTACTTAAGTGTATTTCGCCTCTGACAAGACGATGGTCACTTCCGGTGGTAAATTTATTAAGCACGGTTACGTCTTTAACTACTGATTTAACTGTCGTTAGTATATAATCTATCTCGTTCGTTGTTATTCTGTTTGGGGCCATCCATGTCCACTTCCCCTGAGTTTTCTTCTTAAAGAAAGTATTCATTGCATATAACCCCTCTTGCTTTAAATAATTTACCAATCTTTCTCCTCTCTCATTTCGTGTGCCATATCCATAGTTACCTATTTTATTCTCACTGGTTTCTAGTTTTTTACCAAGCTTAACATTAAAGTCTCCCATCACTATAGTCGTAGTTGTTTTATGTGAGTTTATAGCTGTTGTTACATCATCGTAGAAGGAATAAACTGACAAATGCTATTTTAAAAGCAGCCTTAACAGTAGGAAAGAAAAACGCGAACAAAAAGGAAAAAATAACAAACGACACAAAACTACTGTTACAAGAGAGGCGAAGAATGTTATCAGAAGGATAACGAACTACTATAGAGTTCACAGAACTTAACAAAACCATTCGTAAAAAAATTAAAGAAGATATCAGAAACCATAACAACAAGAAAATAGAAAAAGTTACAGAAAATAACCGAGGAATGCAATGTCTTAGGCCAACCTTAGGTAAAATACAAACTACATCTCTAAAAGATGAAAAAGGCATGGAACGAAAGGATAAATACAATGTAGCGAAGATCACTGAACGATTTTACGAAGACTTATATGCATCGAAAAAGGAACCAAGCCAAGTAACTGTACAAAAATTTAAAAAAAAGAGTGACAAATGTAAATTCTGAAGAAATACCATATATAGAAGAGGATGAAATTTTACATGCACTAAGTAACACAAAAAACAATAAAGCACCAGGCAAAGACGAAATCTTGATTGAGATGATAAAAGAAGGTAAAGCGGCCTTAGTAAAATCGCTTAAACATATATTTAACACGTGCTTACACAATGGAGCTGTCCCTAAAAATTGGAACGATGCCCTCACAATTTCAATATACAAAAAGGGAAATAAACAAAACCTAAAAAATTATCATCCCATTTCGCTATTGTCCCAGCTATATAAATTGTTTATTAGAATAATAACCAACCGTCTAGCCAATAAATTTGATTTAATACGTGTGACCATCTATTAACTGTCAGAACCTTAATTGAGAAATACTGCCAATACAACTTGCCTGTCTATCTCACATTTGTAGATTATGAAAAGGCCTTTGACACTATCGAACTATGGGCAGTCGAACAGGCTCTAAATAACTGTAGAGTAGATTCTCGTTATCGAGACCTGATACACAACATATACAAGAATATATATATATATATATATATATATATATATATATATATATATATATATATATATATATATATATATCTGGGACAATAGTAAGACCGAACAAAGAAAACCAAACTGCTGAAATAGCTAGAAGAGTGAGACTATCCTGGGCAGGCTTCGGGAAACTATCATACATACTAACAAATAAGAAAATACCGCAACACTTAAAAAGCAATGTGTTTAATAAGTGTATCTTACCAATTATGACATATGGTTCACAAACCTCGACACTGACTAAAAGAAATATGGACAAACTGATAAAAACACAAAGAGCCATGGAGCGAGGTATGCTAAATATATGATTAAGCGACAGGAAAACAAATGCTTGGATAAGAGGAGTCACGAAAGATGTAGCAACACATATTGCACAACTGAAATGGTCGTTTGCGGGACACAACGCCAGACAAAGAAATGGTAGATGGAATGCTATCATACAACAGTGGAGCCCATGGGCAGGAAAAAGACAACGTGGGGTTCTGTCTACTCAGACGCCCTCGGACGCCGAACATTTATTGGCATATGCCGTCGGCACATTTCAGCCACCGTTGGAAGCCGGCTGTTGGCACATCATCATAGTAGCTTAATGCCTGTATATGACACCACAATTAAAATTTCAAAAAAATGTATTTATATAAAATAGAATACGTTAAAATTATTATTAGTTTATAAATAAAAAAGAATGTGGTGAGATGTTATTTCGACAGTTCCAATTAATACTGGCTGGCAGCACGATCACGTCTTGCCCACACGGTGCGCATGAACTCATTGTGCACCAATATGCTTCCGTTAATTGTATTGTGGACAAGAGAGGTGATCTCCCTTTTGTTGAGATGGAGAAGGGAACTAGGGCTGTTGTTGGCTCTGGTCCACGTCCCTCTAGCTCCCACGACTAATGCCGTGTAAGATGTTTTTGGGGATATCTCACCCGGATGGCCTGCAACATCAGTGGAGTATTGTAATACTCCACTTTCTGTATATACGCAGATTAGAGCGATCGGGGACCCTCCCAGGGAATAGTCACGTCGCAAACAACGGCTTGGTCGCCCTGGAGGAAGATTAAGTCGGGCTTCATAAGCTCGCCGTTCCCTAAACACAGCCTGGGCTCTTGTTCTACTACCCATCCCCCCTTTTGCGCCAATTGACTTAGTCGTCGAGCGACTCTGTCATGGCGCCTAATCCGCGGCCAGTGCGTGAGCGGACAGCCTTGGAGGACGTGTGAAAGACTCTCCACAAGGCTGCAACCCGCTCGACACCGGCGCGCCTGCGGGGGGTTTGAAGGTACGCCCATTGTGGGTAGTAGATTCCCCTCGGAGCTGGATGGCCTTGACATAGTCATCCCCACTCCAAAATTGAGGGGGATAATCTATCCAGCTCCCCGACGTATCGAACAGTCTGCCCTGTATGAGGCCGTTGCCACTATATGATACCTCCAAATTTTCGCCCCACATACGCCCTATGCTGGGCCCGCTAGTGCCGAACTCGCCTGTAAGTTTAATTAATCTTTGCCAGAGTCTCTCACACTCTGGCGTTGTTAAACTTGCGGCAGCTGTGTTGTTGGCGTTACTGATTAATTTTGTCATACGGTTATTGCGGGTATATGGGCTCTTAGGGATAAAAGGCCCAGTCCCCTTAGTCGCACAGGAGCGTGTTCCGAAAGAGCAGATCAGCGGCTTTTAGGACACCCAGCGTTATTGTTGGAGACACTAAAGAGGAAGTATATCGTGGTTGGAGGAACTTTTTAATCATCACTAACTTTTGAGAGAGTTTCAACAGTGCAGCGCAAACCCGCGCTAGCTGTGTTTTTAGTTCGTTTATCGTGGACCGTGCCTGTCCCTGGCAAGAATATCTTTGTCCTAAATAGGGAAGCAGTTCGCTAGCTTGTAGCTGGCGAACCGACCTGCCTGAGATGTAAAAACGGTTGGTATTTGATGTAAAAAGTATTTTCTTACTAGGCACGACACGGACCGCTATTGCCACACTCTTGTCGGGATTTATTTTTAAACCCCGGCGCTCGCAAAATTCTTTTGCTAGCCGGAGTAGGCGCTGGGCCCCTTCGTATGTTTCGTTTGCCAATAATAGGTCGTCTGCATAACCCAGAGCTGCCAGTTTGATGTTATTTATACTTATACCTAGCCCTGATGCTTGTAGATCCTCTATTAACTCGTCTAAAATGAGATTAAAGAGGATCGGGGATAGGGGATCCCCCTGTTTAACACCCCTGTTTAGATGGATTTTTGGGTTTTTTTGGCTCCCCACCTCTATTTATAACCTTCTAAAATGAAGGATATTAATTGTTTAGTCACATCGAATCGTTCCAGGGCTCGCCGGATAGAATTATGAGACAGAGAGTCGAAGGCTTTAGCCAGGTCCAATACTAAAATGTGATATGGCCTTTTTCTCTGTCTCTGGTGTTTAATCATATGATGTAATGTTAACATGTTCAGTATAACACCATCGACGGCCCTGAATCCTCTCTGATGTGGGTGGACTGGTAAAACTGACAGCCTACGGGCTATGGTTTTATGGCAAATTCTGAGAAAAATTGCGCTGATTGTGATTGGCCTCCAGTTGGATATATCTTGTGTGTCTCCAGATTTATGAATGAATATAGTTCGGCTTTTGGAAATGGAGCTTGGCAGTTTTCCGGACAAAAGGATGGAATTAAGGACTCCGGAGGTGCGATAATTTGAAGCCATCGGGCCCAGCGGAGTTGGAGCTGGTGGTCTCATGCCCATTTGACTTCCTCCTCGGTGATCGCCTTCCACAATAGCTGGTTGGACCTTTTAAGTCTATAAATCGGGTGGTTATCGGGTGGAGACCTTGTCTCAAACATCTGTTTGAAAAAGGATGTTGCCGATTCCACCGTAAGGTGATCCCCGTCACTCAGAATAGGCTTATCGTCCAGAATACAGGTGGTCAGTCTCTTGGTATCTCTACGATAGAGATTCTGGACCACCTTGTATCTGAACACTCGACTTCCACTGTTGATCTTATTGGTAGTAACGGGGCGTTTCCCGTGGGGTTCATCACCGAGGGCATCTCGCAGGTGTCCTAGCCAATCCGCTAGTAGGGCTAATAGAGCCCCCTTATCGCCTGGAGTAATTGTATTTCTGGCCTGAAAGAGCTGCAGGTCAATGTCTTCCCAGACGTCGTGTTTCTGGTGGTAATTCACACAGAATTGCACAATTGGATCCGCAGCTGCTATAGGAGGGGCCAAACTTGCAACTACGACGTCCTCGGGTCCCTCAGTCTCAGAAGTCGCTACGGTCTCGGGCGTAAGGGGGGCCGATTCGGCTTCCTGGACCTTTATCTTGCTTGCGATTATTACTTCTGAGAACCATGTGGGAGGGCCCGTTGCTGGAGGACGCGTTGAGGATCGACGTCTTCGTAATCGTCACATCTGCGTCTACAGACATGGAGACCTCCTCATTGAAAACCTCCTCCTCGATGTCTATAATATCGGGCAGCTGCTTTTCCTGACGTAGCTGAGAGACAAGCTCTTTGTAGCGGGGGTCCTGTCTCTTATCTTTGAAGGCTCTTTTGGTCCTACTCGGCATCAGCTTAGCGAGATGTATATTTATGAATCGCCCCTTATGGGCGACCTCCATCTTAGCCATGCCAATCAACTCCTCATCGGTCCAACAACTAGGGTCACGGATGGGGTTATCTGCTTCAAACTCCATCTCATTATCTTAATCTGCTGGGTGTGCCTTTTTCAAGTGCAGCCGCAACCCAGCGTAAGAGGCAAACGGTCGCTCACATTGAGGACACGAAAAGTCCTGGTCGGGGTTGGGTCCCCGACAATAACGCCTTAGGTGTTGCCTTAGGCCAGCTTCTGTGGAGTAGGTTTTCCCACACTGGCACAGCACCATTGTATTGTCGAAGAGATGGATACGCGAATGAACTACTATAATAAAAATTTGAGGTGTTGGAGTGTCGGCGTATAACTGCCAACACGTGATTTAAGGGACAAACAGAATTAGGAAAGATTACTTACACTTTAGCAATACTTTTTATGTAATTGTTGGGGATTATTCATTTAGACCTTACTTTTAATTATATCTATCACATGGTGCATACTCCAAATATTTAGAAACATAAAGTAAAAACGTATTAATTGTTAAAAATTTCTTGCTATGCTTTATATTTACTAAAATTCTGTCATATTGCTACCCACTCAAAACAAATTATCATCAATTACCATATACATATTTCAGAACTAAGTTAATCTAAAAGAGGACGACAACTGTCACGCTTTGATGACGCTTCTCTTATGATGATTCTGTAACCTGTCTCTTAAGGGATAGAAGATAATTGTTGCCAATAACAGCAGAGAATACTTTAATGGCTCTCTTTTCTTATTTATAATAAAAGATTAAATTTTCACCTAAAAGCACGTAACATTACTTTTATGGTTTATAACTCCCTGGCTGTTGCTAAATTTTATTATGCACTAAAAATTAAATAGAATTCCAACAATAAACTTTATTTAATGAGCCTTGGAAGTAATTTTTCATAACATTACCTACATTGTTTGGTACGGAAAATGGAGGAGAAGATTGCGTTTGAAGATAATAAGACCCTCTAGCTGTAGATGGAGCTGGATCGCCCATGGGAACTACTTCCTCTCTGCAGAAATTACTCAAAAAGTCACTCCAAGAATTACATTTGTTCGCCAAAAATTGAGTTACCCCATTTATGCTTTCGTTGAAATATTTCCAACTTCTATGGTGACTGCACCCTTCAATAATCTACAACAAAAGGCTTTGCAGTAATACGTTTTACCTTTTCTATGCTTTCACACCCATTCTAAGGAGGAATTCCTCCATTTGGAAAGAAATCTGCGTGGCCAAGATTTTTAAGGAAACCTATAATTCCCCCACTTGTAAAGACTTGCCACGTTTGTTTAGTTCGGCTTTTATTTCTGAGGGTCAGTCACTTTTGGGCAGGAGGTTATCTATAGCAATTCTAGATTGATGTGCTTACGGTTTAGAGAAAAACATAGTTTTTATTTTGATCATATTACTTGCTATTTCGAACTACTAACTATTTTCTATAAATCTGTTCAACAAGTGCCAAGTGTTTCTTTAGAATTATTTTCGTAAGAAATTTTAATTGTTGTTTAGTATAACAGCATTCTCTGAACCAAAATTACATAAAAGATGTAATAAGTAATTTTTATTTGACTAGAATTAAAATTATTTCAGATTGTCGAGTTATAGTTTCAGTGGCTTTTCATGGATCTTAACTAAGTACTTGGTTTAATAGTTTTGGCCTGTAAGCGACCATTATAAATTTTGTATCTGTCAATATTTTGCCTTCTTCTGTATGATACGTTAATCAGTTGGTTTATAGAAAACATAACCTTTATTCTTTGTAGTTCAATTTTATATATTTTGGATTTTCGCATTTATGTCCCCCAAATTGTTGAGATTATATAAAATAAGCAGTCGACTATAACTTTGTTTATTACTCTTGGTGTTAATAGAATATTAATTGGGGGAAACTAAAAGTTACGAGTTTTTGATTGTATTTGTTGAATGGAGCTTTTGGCAATAACGTTGTTCAGTATTTACGGGCGGTCATCAATTTGGTATGAATATTAGATAGATGCGTCGAATGTTACTACTTTAAGCTGATCTGTTGCAAAAATACACAATATCTCCAAAAGCTGTTTTGTTATCTATTTCTTTAATGATAATTATGTACTGAAGAAATCTCATAAAATCTATTTTTATGAGTAGTTTATTAGGTTCTTTATATGCGGTTGCAATTTGGTTTTGATTATTTGCAGCATATAAGTTTATTGCTGAATTATTCTTTAGCTGACCGTTGATGATTATGGTCACTCCCTTTTTTGTTATTTGCACCGGTTTATGATTACACTAGACATAGTAACCACCGATCTTTCATTCCTAAGGTTAACTATAAAAACAACTTGTGGATATAATATAAATATGTCTATGTATGTATGTATGCCGTAATTCTTCCTGGGAGGTATCATTGGCGCCCTTTCATGGGCTTTTTAATCCTTTTTGGCTGTATTAGTGCCTTTAGTTGTGATTTCCGTTTCATATGCCGTTGCTTGATTTTGCTTTTACTACTATTTTCTTCAATTCTTTCCTGTTGGTCGCGGCCCGTCTCCAGTTTACTACGTTCATTCTTCTTAAATCTCCCAATACTTCATCCTTCCATCTATTTTTAGGTTTTCCTCGTGGTCTTGTCTGTTCTGGTTTCCACTCGGTTATTGTCTTTATCATTCTATTTCTATCCTTTCTTTCTATATACCCTACCCATCTTATTCGCTGTGCTTTTATTTCCCTGTCAATGTCTTCTCGTTTTAGTTCTTCTTCTATTTTCTTATTCATTTTTATTTTATGTTCGTTGTCTCCCATTTTCACTGGTCCTAGGATCTTCCTCATAATTTTTCTTTCGAGAATACGCAGTTTTTCCTCCTCTTTTTTCGTCATTCTTATCGTCTCTGCTGCATATATTATTGTGGGTCTTATTAGTGTTTTGTATACTCTTATTTTTGTTGTTTTCGTGATTTTCTGGTCTTTCAGTAATGGTTTATGTATGTTGAATAATTTAAACCTTCGGTGAATTCTTCCTTTTATATCCTGGTCTCTGTTATTTTTGTTATTTATTTCCGTTCCTAGGTATGTGAATGTTTGTATTCTCTCAAATTTGTGACTTCCGATTTTGTATTGGTTTTGGTTATCTCCTTTTCCTCGTTTACAGTACATGTATTTTTTTCTTTTTTTCATTTATTGTAAGATCTCTTGCTTTTGCTTCTGTTTCGATTGTGTTAAGTGTTTGTTGTAGTTTAGTTTTGCTTCTTGAGACTATTACTAAATCATCCGCATATGCCAAAATTTGCATCTCTTTGTTTACAATTGTGCCTGTTTGGTCTGTTTTTCGTATGATGTTCTCTAGTGTTATGTTGAATAGGTTGGGTGATAGTGCATCTCCTTGTCTTACCCCTAAGTTGGTTTCAAAATATTTTGTGTCCCCTTCTTGTAATTGTACTGTCGCTCTGAATTCTCCATCGTCATTTTAGTTAGTCGTATTAGTTTCGATGGTATTTGGATTTCTCTCATATCCTCTAATATTTGTGGTCTTTTAATTTGGTCAAAAGCTTTTTGAAAGTCTATGAATAAGAGATGTAATTCGATATTGTATTTGTATGCTTTTTCTATTATTTGGTTGATGATATGTATTGCGTCTACTGTTGATCTGCCTGGGCGGAATCCACATTGATAGTCTCCGATTTTATTTTCCGTATGGATACTTAACCTCTGTTGTAATATACATGTGAAAATCTTGTATGTTGTGTTGAGGAGCGTGATTCCCCTATAGTTACTGCATATTTCTGGGTCGCCTTGTTTATATATCGGTATGATTCTTCCCTTTTCCCAGTCTTTTGGCATAGAAAAAAAACCTAAAAACCAATATGAAAATATGGGAAATTTAAGTGGATAAAAGCAGAATTTTTATATATTTTGGGCAAGATTAAACGAGGTAACTCTTCTCCAACTATTCTACAATTTCAATATTAAAACAAGGTGGGAATGTGGAACAACGTTCCTCAGATATTTTATATATATAATGACGGCTTAAAAGTTAGTTTGGTAACACATATGTCAATTTAAGTTTAGTTATTGACCACACAGCCATAAATGTTGAAATGGTATATTGGCAAACGTTGCCATAATATTTATATAAAAGCTTAAAGAACAAGAGAAACAATAACTTTGAAACGGTTTTAGAATAAACTGTTTTGAATTATACCAAACGTATCGTGGTATGTATCCTCCTCCTCCTATGGCGCTACAGCCCAAATCGGGCCATGGCCTCCTTCAGTTTTTCCCCCCATCTTCTTCTGTCTGCTGCATAGGCTTTCCAATTCCGTATTTTCAGGAGGTTTGCAGCATCTTCCGCAACGTTGTCTTCCCATCTTTTCTTGGGTCTTCCTACAGGTCTTCTCCCTTCCATTTTCCCCACAAGGGCTCTCTTGGGTATTCTTGCTTCTTCCATCCTGATGACGTGTCCAACCCATCGTAATCTGTTTATTCGTATGTATGTCTCAATTGCTGGTTCTTTAAGATGTTGGTATAGCTCATGGTTATAGCGTATTCTCCAAATGCCATCCTCACATACTGGTCCAAGTATTCGTCTAGTATTTTCCTCTCAAACCTGTTCACCGTTTCTATTGCTTTCTGATTGAGAATCCATGTTTCGCTGCCATAACATAGCACGGGTTTTATTATTGTTTTGTAAATTCTGATCTTTGTGTGTCTGTGTAAGTCTCTGGAGTTAAAAATTGGCAACAGGGCGAAATATGTTTTGTTTGCTAAAGTTATCCTTCTGCGAATTTCTGCATCTTCATTTCCGTCACTTGTGATTGTAGCACCTAGGTATATGAAATGTTGTACTACTTCTATGTTGTCATCCCCTATTGTTATATTTTGTCGAATTCTATTTGACCTTGTCTGCTTCAGCATCTTTGTTTTTTCCACGTTTATGGACAATCCAACCTCCTTTGCTCCATTTTCTAATTTTATGTATGCTTCTTTTGCTCCAGCAATTGATCTTCCCATTATGTTAATGCCATCCGCATATGCTGCCAATTGAGTGGACTTATTGAATAGTAGATTGTTTCTGTTAATTGACATCTTTCTTACTGCATACTCTAAGGCTATGTTAAATAGCATCGGCGCTAGGCCGTCCCCCTGCTTTAATCCTTGCGTTATTGTTATTGGGTCTGTCAATTGGTTTGAATTCTTGTGCTATTCTATGTGCTTTGGTATTTGTCATTGTCATTCTGACAAGTCTGATTAGTTTTACAGGTATGTTAAAATCCAACATGATCTGATATAGTTTGTCTCTGTTGATTTCGCCCTTGAACCGCTTTATATCGCGGCGGCATGCGAGCCTTTGATATCAGCTACGTTTTGCCGTCGCACACGAACGGCACGGGCTTTTGCTCAGACGAGGGATTCATGCCCCGCAGCGCGGCCACTACGGTCGTGTCTCAGTCCGCATAAATTCATTCATGCACCGCAGCGCGGCCAGTACGGTCGTGTCTTAACCCGCATACATCAGAAACATTTCGCATCCCCGCATACATTCACGCATATTCAACACCCCGCAAATATTCACGCATCGCAGCTCGGCCAATTTGGTCGTGTCTCAACATCCCGAAGATACCAGATCCGCAACGCAGAGGTGGCCACCTTGGAATCGCCGACGAAGCCGAAGCCGATTCAGGTGAGCGATTTGGCAATTCATTGGTTGATATCGGTGCCGCCCCCATCCGCTAACGCGACGGCCGTTTAAGGGACGATTTTGGCCTTATCGGCTGACCTTCCAATACGGGCCGTACTACGTTTCACACCGCACCACGAGAGCGGCTATGTACACGCCTGCCTCTCCATTTTTTGGTCCTTACGAGCCGCATCGGTATCGTATCCCACACCGCATCCACGAGAGCGGCTATTTACACGCCTGCCTCTCCAGTATGCTTGGCGGAAGTCTACGAATATTTGATATATGTCGATGTCATATTCCCAACAGATTGGTATTCTCCTATGATATTCTCAGTGATCGGTTGCAGCTTTTTACTTAGTATGTACGTGAATGCTTTATATGTTGTGCATAATAGTGAAATACCTCTGTAGTTCTTGCATTGTAATTTGTCGCCTTTTTATATATTGGGCAAATTATGCTTTTACTCCATTCGGCTGGCATTCTTTCTTCTTTCCATATGTCTGCCATAAGCAAGTATATTGATTGCATCATTGTATTGCCCCCCTGTTTCAGCAGCTCCGTTGAGAGCTTGTCTATGCCCGGAGTCTTATTATTCTTTTGCGCTTGTATAGCTCGCTGCACTTCTTCTCTGGATGGTGGTTCTGAGAAATCATCGTTCTTTGTTGGCTCAGGTATGTCAGTTTCTAGTTGAATATCGTTTGATCATGTGCTTAATAGTTCTTGAAAATACCCTTTCCAGGTTTCCTTTATGTTTTCTGTGTCGCTTATTATTTTACTGGACTTATCTCTACATAAGTTTGTTCGGGGTTTGAAGCCTTCTTTCTGTTGTTTTAGATATTTATATGCGTTCCTCGTTTCGTTTTCTCTGAAGTCTTCCTCCATCTTTTGTATCCGATTGTTTTCATACTTCCTCTTTTTTCTTCTGCATATTTTATCCGCCGCTCGTCTTTTGTCATCAAATAGTTCTTTTTTTTCTCGTGTTCGCCTGTGTATATATTTCTTGTATGCTTCGTTTCTTTCCTCGATTGCCTGTTCACATTCCCCATCAAACCATTCCTTTTTATTTGTTCCTCTTCGAGTTCCTAGTATCTCTTTGGCTGTTTCCATAGTTATAGTTTTAATTCGGCACCAGTTCTCTTCTAAATTTAATTGTTGTTCCAAATTTGGTTCAAGCTTTTGTTTAAGTTCTTCTTTGTATCTTTGTAGCGTGTCTGTATCTTTTAGCTTCTCTACGTTAAGCTTTTCTTGGTGATGCTGTTCCTCGAGTTTGCATCTGTTGACTTTGCATCTGAATTTAATTTTCACTAGGAAGTGATCTGATCCACAGGAAGCACCACGTCTGGTTTTCACATCCGTTATGCTGGTTGCGGCTCTTTTGTCGATCAGCAGATGGTCAATTTGGTTGACTGCATTTCCGTCCGGTGAGATCCACGTGCCCTTGTGTATGTCTTTATGTGGGAAATATGTTGAGCTGACGATCATATTTCTGCTGGTTGCAAAGTTTATTATCCTTTCTCCGTTTTGATTTGACTCTTGATGTCTTCCAATTGTGCCTTGATACTCCTCCTCTCGCCCTATCTTAGCGTTTAGGTTTCCTATTATGATTTTTATGTCGTTATTTGGTGCTACATCGTATGCTCTTTCTAATAGTTGGTAGAATTCGTCTTTTACTTCATCATCTTCATTCTCTATGGGTGCATACACGTTTATTATTGACACATTGAAAAATTTGGTTGCTATTCGAAGCCGGCATATCCTCTCATTAGTTGGGTGGAAGTCTATTATGGTTGATTTTAGCTTATTGTCAACTATGAAAGCCGTTCCTCTTTCCCTTATCCCTTTGTCTTTACCGCTATGTAATATTGTGTGAGTTTTAGTATCTCTTATGGCGTTCCCCATCCATCGTGTCTCTTGTATGGCTGCTATACCAATATTGTATTTCTCGATTTCTTTGAGTAGATTTCTTTGAGTAGATTTCTTTGGGCTCCCGGCTTGAGCATTGTTAGTACATTCCAGGTTCCTAAGTCATATTCCATGCTTCGTTGCACTAGTCGTCGTCGGTAATGCCGTCCTTTCCGAGGCTTATCTGAAGGTTTCGTAACTGTAGATTTTTTCCGGGGAGAGGGATTGCTAGTCCCTGGGGTAGTTAACCCCACGCCCAACCCCCTTTTCGGAGGACCATTTCTCCCGCTCTCGTTTGATCCCGACACTATCATCCACCCATCTCCGGTAGGGTTGCTCGGGTTGGCAGGGTTCACCACGTGGAGGTGAGAAGTCGGGATTGGGTATGAGAGGCTATGCGGCATAATCGGGATCTGATGCCGTGTATTGCGCTTCAATACCCCATTTTGAACCCCATCGTGGTATGTATCAAAAAAGTAAAATATAAAATTATAATAAATAGCGTAAAACAGCATAACAACATAAAATAAACTTGATAAAATTAATTAATAAATTGCTGGTGCCTTTTCTCTACTTATTAATCTTAATTAGATTTTTAAATGCATGTTTTAGTATAGCTATTTATTAAAGTTACATTATAGTTTTTTAACGTTTGTGGTTTAGATTAATTATCTATTTTTTTTCGATAATACGTCATGTAGTTATCAGAAAACCAAATTTTCAATCGTGTGTTGTAGATCTGACTGGTTCTAGTCCCATTAAAAGCACTAGGTGTTCGAAGCAATTTTAAATTACGCATTCATTTGTTATTAAGAACAATATTCTTGTTACATTGTACACAATATTCTCTAAAAATATTTTATCATATA
>JARFIY010000228.1:0-17890 GCA_036346155.1 Sinelater perroti | reverse complement strand
TTCCATGGCATGTTTGCTTTTAAATTAAAGTCGAATGGAAATTTTCTTCTTAGTTATGTAGTACTCATCATTAAAGCCTTTGGGGTCAATCATTTATAAAATGTAGATATCAGGGGGTAGCAGCACTCACGATGCTAATCACTATAACTGAAATTTGAAATACACACGTTTCTTTGCAGTCCGGGCGAATTAGATCAAATAAGTGCCTGAATTAGAAAATCTTATAACGAGAAAATAATAGGCTAAAAAATTGACAAAAATTTTACAGAAAGGACCAGTATCAAAATGAAATATTATCTTATTACACGTTGACTTCATGTAACAGACCTATCGTTATGATTTAACGTCGAGAATCATATTAAATTGCTTCACTATGCCTGTCTCCCAATCGTCTTTTGTTAAATGTTGGTATTGCAGAACTAACTATAAACAAGCTTTTTGATCTTCTTCGAGAAGTTTCTTTCTGGTCTTATAGCCTCTGAGGCTTCTTCTCACGACCTTAGCACTAATAATCTGGCCAATTTCTGTAGATATGTGTGTGTGTGTGTGCGGTTGGGTGGGTGCGTGTGTGTGTGTGTGTGTGTGTCCGTAAGAGCTAGAGGCTTGAAATTTGGCATGCAAGTTATGTAGGGGACGCAGTGCGAAACTTTTGGTAAAAATCGGCCGAGCCGTTTGGTCGCAAGGTCGCAAAATCTGTCGCAAAGCATTCGCGAATCTAAAAGGTTGAAGATACAAAATATTTATGAGGATAAAAATGATTTGTTATCACGAGATAAACATGAATTTAAAGTAAAAGTTGGTAAAATAGGAACTCGAAAAAAAATTGAAGCCCAGGATTTTTGCCAGAATTACCCAAATAATAAGATAAGCAAAGTCGTGTGACCTTCACATCAGATTTTTAATTGTTTATTTGGTCATCCCTTGACTGATCGACTCAAAAAAAATCTGCTTGTAACGGAAGAGTTCTACTTTACAAGGATCCCAACCGGAAATCTAAATGTCAGTTTGGAGATTAGTTATAGATGAAAATGTAAAAAGTTACTATCTCGGCTCCTATTGGTGGGATCAAAACATTTTTTTTTTAAATTCGCGCTTTTTACGCACTATCCAATGCAGTTAGTTGCAAAACTCCACGTTTGAAATCTACCGAGATATGGTCCATAGCAACGAAATTTTCTTCGGTTTTTTGTTAATAACAAATTTTCTAGCAGTTAAAAAATTCCGAAATTTTAACACAAACAACATAGGTGGTATAATTATCTACAGATTGATTTGTTACTGGAGCCGATAGACTGACCCAGACGGAAACTATAGGCGATCAAAGTTTTTGACTTTACAATTTTGCAATAGATCGTCAAATTGAGTTTGAGAGTCGGGTTTAAAAATTTATTTTAAGTACTCTATTAGATATATATCTATTTCTTAAGTTACTTTGACTTGAATATTTTCGCCTATTATTTGTTTAAACGCTCATTTTTCAACTTAAAACAATTTTTTAGAATTTTTGCAACAGCTTATTACTATAGCAAATTATCTCAGCTACAAATTCGATTAGTGTACCTCGAGTCGAATCGAGGCTCCTGTAATGAGATATATCGAGAAGACCAAAAAAGTATGCTCGGTTTCAGTTTTTTGCAATAAACAATAAGTTCCGTGCCAGCTCCATAGTCGACAGTTTTCTGCCAATTTTTAAGCCTATTATTTTCTCGTTATAAGATTTTTCTAATTCAAATCCTAATTCGCCCGGACTACTGTTATTATTAATTTTTTTTAAATAAATGTCCGTGTTTTGTTGATTATTATTAATTTCCACGAGATATAAAATATTAGCTTTAATACTCGACTAAATATACAGTAAATAAGGGACCGAGGCAAGGCATTATCTCAAATTGTTTAGAGTATATATTAATTAAACAATAAAACAGTGGTCTACAAAGTGCAGAAAAATATGAGTCACAATATTAGAAGGAAATAATTATAGCTCGTTATTTGCTGATAATCAAAGAATATTTGC
Organism: Sinelater perroti; assembly: GCA_036346155.1. Lineage (NCBI taxonomy): Eukaryota > Metazoa > Arthropoda > Insecta > Coleoptera > Elateridae > Sinelater > Sinelater perroti. The sequence continues at coordinate 15,876 of JARFIY010000228.1, read as the reverse complement.
GCAAAATAAAGACGATATAAATTATATGTTTAGAAAGTTAGTATAAAATTGGGTTTGGAAATTAAATATGACAAGCCAAAGTACATGGATATAGCAGCTCTAGGACAAGACTTGCACACAAGAAAGGAATAATTTTAAATACAAATGTGAACCAGTACCATTGAGTTACACTAATATTGGACGGCAGACATCAATCAGATATATAAAATACAACTTTAAAAGGAAAGGTGGTTATGGTGGTGGCTATGGAGCAGAAATATGGGCAATAAACCAAAATAAAAAAAGCAAACTCTGTTTAACAGAGATATTGTACTATAGAAGATGTAGTAGCGCTGGGGCAGTTTTCGCGTTTTGCCCCATATATTGTTCAGTGTTTATGTGTCATTCGCAAACAACCATCATTATTCTACTCCTGTGTTTAACTATATATTGGAGCGGGTAATCTTCATCAAATCATCTCCCCACATAATTAACGCCGGGGCAGCAAACACCTGAACAAATGTCAAAATGAAATATTATCATATTAAACGTTGATTATGATTTAACTTCGAGAATAATATTAAAGTGCCCGACTATGCTTGTTTCCCAATCGTTTTCTAACTGTAAACGAACTTTTTAATCTTCTCCGAGAGTCATGGTTTCTTTCTGATCTTACAGACTCTGAGCCTTCTTCTTACGGTCTTAGCATTAAGAAGCTGACCAATTTCTGTAGATATCGTAGCAGCGAGCTCTAAAGGGGCAAACGACTACAATAAATTTTCTGTCTTCGCGTTCAATGGTTAAGCTTTTTTGTCTTGCCCTCTTTTTGGTTAATACGTTAAAACATTTAACGTAATTTGCTATTTAAACCCGAAACATGCCCTGTTTATATAAAAAAAATAATTGGTAAACGTTTCTGCACACTAAGTTTATTTTTAGCGGACCTCCGCTAGGTAACTTGCCCGTAAGGCAGCTTCCAAGCTGGGGACCAGCTTCTACTTTTGTCATGTCTGTCGTCTGTCACGCTTGTAATTCTTGATCTGATAGAGACATAACGTTTTCAGTATTCAACTAAGGACCATAGGTCAAGTCCAGACGCCAAATATCAGCCTGATCGGAAAATCTCGAAACCGGTTTGACCGGGAGTGGCCGCAAATTTTTCGGTTCCGGCTGCTAAATTTTTGCCGCTATTCACTTTCATTTCAATATAATTCACTGTTATTCGTTTCAATAAAATTTCGCTAAACCCTATAGTTTAGTTTCATGCATAGGGTCCGCTCTACTTTACCTGTAAAGCAAATTTTCGCTTGTTTTGGATATTATTAGCGTATAATAAGCAGAACTTTACATTCTGTTTACGTATCGGCAATAACGCGACACGTGCCTCAACGAAAAGTACCTTTTGCTATTTAAAATATACTTTTAAAGTTTTGTCGATAAGATGTTTTATTGACTTTGCAAGAGAGCATAATAATAACAACAGAGGTTTCTCTGTCTTTTAATTGTTAAGGCAATACGCAAATATGAGGTTTTCTTATTCTGTATGATACAACAAAAAAATTTTTTTTTATTTATTTATTTTATTAGCAATCAGAATTTACAATAGAATTCTATGAGCTAATGTGTTGATCTAAGAACGAGCTCTTCATTGACGTGGTGAGGTCTTCTCCAGTGACAAGTCCTCCTTAGACATTTTTTAGATCATTAGGCCATTCTCGTATTTTGTATTTCCAGAAGGGGATTAAGAAGTGCGTTGATGTGGTGTTCTAGATTTATGTGGTGTTTAATACTTTTTTCAGTTATGACATCTTTAGCGTGTGGAATTATCAGGTCTGAATGAAGTGTGTCATTAGTAACAAACCATGGGGCATTGGAGATCATACGAAATATTTTAGACTGACTTCTCTGTATAATTACCATATTCGAACGGCTGGTGCAACCCCAGAGTTTAATTCCATAAATCCATATTGGCTTAAAGATTGTTTTATAAAGAAGGAGCTTATTTTCAAGTGGTAATTTTAACTTCCTACCAAGTAACCATTGCATTTCGTTAAGTTTTAGATCGATCTGTTTACGTTTTTTAATCACGTGTTGTTTCCATAATAGTTTAATATCTAAATGTATCCCTAAGTATTTTGTACAAGATGAAGTAGGTATTTGTATGTTATTTAGATAAACAGGGGGGCACAGGTCTTTTCTTAAGGTAAAATTAACTTGTACAGATTTATCTTCATTGATCTTGATTTTCCATTTGTGTCCACTCTTGTATTTGATTTAGATGATTTTGTAGGGTAATGGTTGCTAGTTGTGGGTCATCGTTGGTAGAAAGGACGACAGTGTCGTCAGCGAAGGTGACCATTGTAGTATAATCATTTACTGGTAAATCCGAAGTGTACGGCACGTATAAGAAAGGACCCAGGACACTACCCTGTGATACACCGGACTTGATCGGTTTCATGCCAGACACATCTTCATTGACTCTTGTTCTAAATTCTCTGTCGCTTAAGTAAGACTTTAGGAGATTATAGTATGTTACGGGCAAAAATGTTCTAATCTTGTATAATAGGCCCGAGTGCCAAACTTTGTCGAAGGCTCTACTTACATCTGAGAAAACCGATGTACAGTATTTCTTATTTTCGAATGCTTTATTAATTTTGTGACAGATCCTATGAATTTGTTGTATCGTAGTGTGATTTTGACGAAAGCCAAATTGATGTTGAAGTATCCATTCTTCGCTGTTAGGATCAGCAAATATTCTTTGCAATATAAGTCTTTCCAGTATTTTTGAGATTATAGACAACAAGCTTATTGGACGATATGATGAAACCTTGTTTAAGTCTTTGCCCGGTTTAGGTATTAATATTATTTCTGCGGCTTTCAGTTACTTGGGCCAGTAATTTAACTTAATGATAGCATTAAATATATAAGTAAGTAACACTAGTCCTTTTCTTGGTAGTTCTTTTAACATTTTAGGAGTCACGCCATCTATGCCAGGAGATTTACGGTGTTTTAGTATTTTGATTTCTTTTTGAATCTCTCTAGGAGAGAAACTTGTTATTCCTCGAACATTGGTTGTGATGTTACTTAATTGTTTCTCTATCTCATCATAGACTACATCATTGTTGGGGGTGAAGACTTCCTCAAGGTACTCTGCAAACAATTTAGCCTTTTCCTCGTCACTACTGGTCCATCTAGAATTTGACTCTGCTTCATTAAATATGGGAGCCACTTGGTTTTTAGGCTTTCTTGCATTTTTTACCGGCTTCCAGATTGAGTTGTCGTATCTGTTCAAACTAATGATGTAGTCATGAAAGGATTGATTTTGCACATCTCTAATTTTTTGTTTCAGCTGGTTATTTAGTCGATTGAAAGTATTTTTATCAGCAGGTGCTTGGGTCCGGTGCCAAATTGCTCTGGTTCTTCTTTTCGCAGCTATAAGTTTTTTAATCTCCACAGGGACGTTGAATGTAGAGCTCCGAGGATACACTGGAGGAGTTGCTTGCTGCGCAGCCTCCTTAAGGATGCAGAACCACTTGTTTAATGCTTCGTCAATTTCTTCTGGAGTTGTGAGACTAACTTTTAAGTTTATATTTTCTTGAATATGATTTTGATACACTTCCCAGTCGTTTTTTCTGTTGTGCAATCTAACAATATGCTTTTTATGTATGGCACAAGAGCTGATAGTGGCTATTATCGGAGAGTGATCCGAGGAAAGGTCACAACTAGGGACAATATCCAAATATGGTGACGAGATACCATTCGTTATGAAAAGATCCAGTAGGTCGGGAGTTTTGTTTGGATTGGTAGGCCAATAGGTAGGAGTACCTGTAGAAAGGAAAGAATAAATTTGCTCATGGAGAAGTTTTGCCAACTCTCTGCCTTTAGTAGTTGTTATGCGGGATCTTCAAAGGGAGTTTTTACTGTTAAAGTCGCCTCCTACAATAAATTTTGTTCTGAGAGTCCGACAAAAGTTCTGAAAATGTTCTTTGTTAATGTTGTGACGCGGTGGGCAGTAACGGAAGCTACTGTTAGTTCTTACGGGAGCATTTTGACTCTTATTGCTGTGGCTTGTAGGTGTACTGTCTCGTATTTGGTAATTTGAAGCTGATAGATTTCTTAATTATTATGGCTGCACCAGCATGGGCAGTATTATCTGGATGGTTGGTGAAATAAGTTAAGTAGTTATGTATATTAAAGTAGGATCTGTCTGTGAAGTGAGTTTCTGCTATTAATAGTATATCAATAGAGTTGTTATGAAGGAATATTTCAACCTCCTGTTTATGGTGTAGAAGGCCATTGGCACTCCACTGGGCTATTTTTACAAATTTAATGAATTTTGTTGACCAGGGTTGGGAGCATGTTCAACACCATGCTATTTTGTTGCATTAGCTGCTGAAATATAGCCTTAAATTCATCTAAAAATTTGCTCATTATTGAAGAAATATTGACTTCATTTTGTTCGCTGCCTGATATGCGTTCATTTGAGTTTAAATTGTGTTCACCTGTTCTAATACCTTTTACTGCATTCGCATAACTAAAATTTTATTGGACATGGGGTGTTAGTATCCGGTTTGGTGGTGTTGTGACTGTTATTATATTTTGCTGGATATTTAGTTTGTTATTCGCATTATTGGGCTTTTTTAAAATCTATGATGGAATTCATAACCTCTGTAATTAGCCGTGTGGGCACCACCGCACAAAACGCATTTGGCTGGAGTTTCTTTACTTTTCTTACAGTTAGTTGTGTTATGTGATCCTCCACATTTAACACAAACGAATGGTTTATTGCAATAGGTTTTTGTATGCCCGTATTGTTGGCAGCGCATACATTGAACTATACTGTTGATATTTTTGGGCGGTTATTTATTGTTAGTCGCTGGTGACGAAAAACATATTTAGAGGCTCCTTGGTAGCTCTATTTTTCACATTTAAAATGTTTCTGACGTTGTGTCCCATGGTGTTAAGTTCATTCTTGATTTCATTTGTATCTGTAGTGGAATGCAGGTTTTTGATGACCACTCTGAATGTTCGATCTTCAGCTGATATGTATGATGTACTATGTAGTGTTCGCGCATATATCGTATCAATTTTTTATGTTTCTGGAAGATTACAGTTGATTTTTATGGTATTGTCAGCTAACGTTTTTGTAGAGTATTGTTCAATTTCAGCAATTGCATTGAGGCTTTTGATCATTTCCTGATAATTTAACACCCCGTAGTCGAAGATTAGAGGAGGCTTTGGAATTGTATTGTCGGCTTGCTTGTTGTCAGGTATTTTCGTCTCCATTTCTGTTAGTTGGTTGAATTTATTGCTTAAAGTAATGTCGTGGCTATTTGGGGGACGTATCTTTCTTCTTTTTGTTTGTTTGATCGTTTGCCATGAATTTTTGTTGACATCTTGTTCAGGACTTTCATCGTCGCTTGTAGAAGACATGCGATAGTAGAAGTGAGTAGTATTTGAAGTATGTAGTGTATTTTGAGCAGATGGATTAACAAGATTCTCTTGCGGTAAGTAATAATTAACATCACTTGGTGTTGGTTGATTTACTTGCTGAGAGTTGTAAAAAAGCAGTAGTTGAGGATTTAATGGAACAGACTGTATAGCATTGTTACTTGAAACATGTTGATGGCCATAAATAACTCCTAGGCCATTAAATGGCGGTATCACTCTTTGGTTTTATTATTGTGTTGAATATAAATATGACTAAATAGTAACTTTGCACTTATCTTATTTGTAGTTGACGGGTTAGCTGATATCAGGGGTCACTTGTTTATCACAGCGCAGTTGATAGCAGAGCACTCGAACACTTGCTTATGCTACAAATTTCAAGCCGGTATTACTTATAACAAAATGATAATAAAAATTTGCATTAAATATAAAACAAGTTTCGTGCAACGCAGCTAACCACAAAGCTATCTAATAGCCTACATTCCTCATTCCTCAGGGCCCAGCGAACGAATCTTCGAGTGCTGCCAGGAGTGCGAACCTTAGGGCGGCGAGCCGGGCCTCTGACCGGCAACCGGGGTCTTCTCCCGGCGAGGGCATCTTCGGGCCGGTCATCCTGGAGGGCTGCGGGACACGGAAGCCCTACTGGCAGCTGCTGCAGTCGTTTTGACCCGCTACATGATCCTCAAGAAGAACCCTTGCTTCCTTGGCCTCAACTCGTCATTTGTTGTCGTTTGGCTTTGCAAGTGTAAGGCTGTGTACAGCCGCAGCCGGAGTCCGACGTTAAGATAAACGGTGACCCCGTGGTCACAAACAGTAAGATTACATTTTATTTTATATTTCGTATTCAACTTCAATTCAGCGCTCGTATTATTATTAAATAAGTATCTGGGGCCATTATGGCCTTCCAGTACCAAAACCAATTCACAACGACGCCAGTTGCCCAACAATTCATCCCAATGCAAACGAATCAAGTTCAACCATCGCAATTTACACAACAAAACTACCAATACACTCAAATTCCAAATATAAACGATACATGCACGCAGTTTCCCGCTATGAATACACCACAATTCCATTACACCGCATCGTATCCGTCTCAAATTGCCTCTCAATACCATCAAGGTTCGCTAACAACTGATAATTTAGACTGGCAACTAGTTAATAGAAAACGTGGCCGCCAAGACATCACAGATAAACAAGCAGAACAAAATAGCAATCCAAATCCGCATGCTATTGGCTAAATCCTACAAATCGCTTCGACCCCCTTGCTGATGAGGTTAATCCACAAGAACAAGCTCCCTGCAATTCGAAACAAAACGTACCGAAACCTCCCCCGATATTTATCTCGGGTGTTAAAACTACCGAACCGTTAATTAAATACTTGGAAACCATAGCTAAAGGGGAATATACACTAAAGGCTCTACCTAACGACGAAATAAAAATTCAACCAAATACATCGGAAAAATACACAAAAATAACTAAAGGATTAGCAGAAAAGCAAACAGAATTCCATACCTACCAAATTAAGGAGGGGCGAAGCTTTCGAGTATTCCTAAGGAACCTACATCAGTCAACTAGTACGGACGGAATTAAAAAAGAACTAGAAACACTTGGAGACAAAGTAGTCAATATATGGAATGTTAAACAAGCCGTCACAAAAAAAGAACTGCCCCTTTTTGCGGTAGAACTAAAACCGGGTGACAACAATAAAGAGATATACAAAGTAGATAGACTTATGCACTCTGTGGTTAAATTTGAGTCACCACGTGTCAAACGAACAATATCACAATGCTCCAGGTGTCATAAACGTGGACACACTAAAAAATTTTGCAACCCCTCTCTGTCTTAAGTGCACTGGCTCACATAAAACTTCGGAATGTGAACACAAAGACAGATATCCCAACGTTACATGTGTAAACTGCAATGGGAATCATCCTGCGAATTATATGAGATGCCCAGCGTACAAAGAGCTAAGAGCGAAAACTCTCCCAAGCACACGATACTATCAACCAGGTCTTACCCATGCGCAAGTATTAACAAACAACCCACAACAAACCATCCAAAAAACTCAACACCAAAATACCGAAACGACAAACCAGACAAACGATATGACAGAATTAAAACTAATGATGAAACAACTAATGGAACAGATGAGCACTATGTTAAACCTGTTAACCATGTTCGTCACTAAAACACATAATGGATAATATTTTTAAAATAGCGATATGGAACGCCAACGGGCTATTACACCACAAAGAAGAACTCACAACCTGCATCACAAATCACTGTATAGACATCGTTTTAATCGCAGAATCACACTTTATAGAACGAAGCTACTTCAACATTCCAAGGTATGACGTGTAAGCAACACAACACGCAGACGGCACCGTCCATGCTGGTACAGCAATAATAATACGAAGTTCAATCAAGCATCATAAACTACTAAAATACAGTCAACCACAACTACAAGCTACAACAATAGTAATTGAAGATTGGCTAGGTCCAATTACAGTATCAGCAGTCTATTGTCCACCACGACATAACAATAAGCAGGAAACATACGAACACTACTTCCATACACTAGGCCCTAGATTAATCTCGGGTGAAGACTTTAACGCCAAACACGAATACTGGGGTTCTAGACTAAGCACCACCAAAGGAAGAGAAACGATGAAAGCAGTAAACAACTTAGGGTTACGACCTCTGTCCACAGGTGAGCCTACCTATTGGCCATCTGACCTCAGAAAACAACCTGATTTGCTAGATCTGTGTTTCGTGAGAAACATTAACCCGAACTTACTAAAAGCAAATTCCTGTCTCGACCTCTCGACGGGCCATTCCCCAGTAATAGTGACATTAGGCGCAAACGTAAAGGTCAATGTCAGATCACCATCCCTCACCAATAAAGCCACAAACTGGAATCTCTTCCAAGAACTAGTCAATGAATCCTTGCAAATGCAAATACCTTTAAAAACAGTAAAAGACCTTGAAGAAGCAACAGAACATTTCAAACAGGTTGTCCAAGATGCGGCCCGTCAGGCTACACCAGAACTCGTTCAGCACATCCAATCGGAAAATTGTCCTATCATAGTGAATAAGAAAGTCGCAGAGAAACGCAGACTAAGAAGAATCTGGCACACAACAAGACATCCAAACGATAAAAGAGCGCTCAATCATGCTACCTCCGAACTCAAAGACCTTCTGCGCAACATTAAAAATCAACACTTACAAAACTACCTGAAACACTTATCTCCAACAGAAACAAATGATTATTCTCTCTGGCGAGCTACAAAACACTTAAAACATCCGAAACAACACAAAGCACCAATTCGCGCCAAAAACAATACCTGGGCAAAAAGTGACCGAGAAAAGGCGGAAACGTTCGCAAAACATCTAGAAAAAGTTTTCGAACCATTCCCGCCGATAGTAAACAACGAAGAACAAGTCCACAGATCTTTAGAAACGCCGTGCCAGTTGAGCTCCACGTCAAGATCGAATCACTGGAAAAATACTAAAAGAACTACCAGATAAGGGATATCAGTTCATAACTTATCTGTTCAACTCAGTTTTAAGACTACTGGCCAATGGAAGAATGCTACAGTTATTTTAATACAAAATCCAGGTAAACCTAGTGACCAACCTGCGTCCTACAGACCCATCAGTCTTCTACCGGTTTCTACCCAAGGTTTTTGAGAAAATACTCCAAGAAAAGCTGTATCCTATTCTCCTAGACAAACATGTCATACCCGATCACAAATTCGGCTTCAGAAAAAACCATGCTACAATAGAGCAGGTACACAGGGTAGTGAATAAAATCTCCAAGGACTTCGAAGAGCGAAGATACTGCGCTGCGGTGTTAATCGACATTACGCAGGCCTTTGACAAGGTCTGGCACTAAGGGCTGCTATACAAAGTTAAGGAAACCCTACCCACGGATTACTATGAAATATTCAAATCATACCTAACTAATAGGCATTTCTCCGTCAAATATGGCAGCGAAATAACACCCCTCCATCCTATCACATCAGGAGTACCCAAGGCAGTGTTCTGGGCCCCATTTTGTACTTGATATTTACGCAAGACCTCCCAACATCTACACGAAAGATGGTTGCTACCTTTGCCGATGACACGGTTATCCTTACATCGCACACAGATCCAAATCAAGCATCCCAAAAGCTTCAAGCTCACCTAGATAAAATACAAAATTGGTGTAATAAGTGGCGCATAAAAATAAATGATAGCAAATCGGTCCAGGTAACCTTCACACTCAGAAGAGGCAACTGTCCGCCGGTGCAGCTAAACAACCACCTGATCCCTCAAGCAGATAGCGCTAAATACCTGGGCACCTAGACAGGAAACTAAGCTGAAGACCACATATATGCGTAAACAACTAGGGCTTAAGCTACAAAAAATGTATTGGCTAATCGGGCGTAAATCGCAACTTTCTCTGGAAAGCAAAATACTTCTCTATAAAGCCATGCTTAAACCCATATGGTGTTATGGAATTCAGTTATGGGGCACTGCTAAAACTTAAATATTGAAATACTGCGAAGATTTCAATCCAAAGTGTTAAGATCATTAGTTAATGCACCGTGGTACGTTCCCAACGAAACCATAAGACGCGATCTTGGAGTTTCAACGGTTAACCAAGAGATAAAAAAGTGTGGAGTGTTTACTAGACAATGACGACGAAGTGCAACCACGTTTAAAAAGATTCAAACCCGCAGACCTAATTGTCAGATTCGTGCAGTAATGTGTCGGTTAATCAACAGTTCCAACAGTGTATAGGATAAACTAGTTTAAGAGTAATAGAGGAGTGTCATCAATGGATGCACTTCCTTCATGTTTATTATGTTCTTTAACCATATATGTCATATCAACTACTTAATGTCTAAAGGCAGATTGTAGTGTAATAATAAATTTATATATATATATATATATATATATATATATAAAACGATCAATACGGGTACCACAGTACTATTGCGTAAAAATAATAGTCAGCTAATACCATTACATAATACATATAGTACAGACTAAATATTTATGCGGTACAAATTCAGATAATAGTATGTCCATAAAGCAGTTTCTTAATTTTCTATAAGAATCCATTTTCAAATTTTAGAAAATCTCAAATTTTGTGACGGACCGAAAGACCGACCGACAGACAGACATATAGAATTCACTAACGAACTTTTTAAGTTCTTTGAATATAATTATATATAATATATAAATTTGATAAATTCAACAAAAGCGTATGTCACTTGCTTTAGGAAGAGTAGATATGGAGTCGCAGCATGCAAATTTAAGAAATTGTTTTGGTTATTTAGTGGAAGCTACAAAAATAAGGTTGAATAACTTTGTATTACAAGTCACATGTGAATTTAGGGGTAGTTAATTTCGGAAATTTGTCTGTTAGATCTTTTAAAGTTACCAATGATATCATCAGTCATAATTTTTCTCATATATTTTCACCTATAATTTAGATTATTTGATACTCTTAGTAACAGAGAATATATTAAAATATTGGTCGAAACTTTTAGGAAAATCTAAAAAACCTCTCATATGAAGCACATAAAAACTCTCATTTCTTGCTGGTCGATCAAGTTTTCTAGCTTTATAGATTCTCACATCTCCCTAAAAAAGTTTTGATATGCACATAAAGATTATATTTCTTGTTCGGCTGGCAGATAAAGATATTCTAATCTGCCTCATACTAAAAGCAAAACCGATTTGAGAATTAGAAATTTATAATAACTATTAGATGAGTTTAAAAATAAACTGACTATTTTTACTACCACAGTTAGTTGGATTCAAATAATAAATGGATCTTTCAGTTGCATTTTATTATGTGTGTGTAAACTGTTCACGTAATCTAAAGGTCCTGGGGGCGATTAAGAGTTAACGATAATAAGAATAGAGTTTTAAAAAATATTTGTAAATAACTTTAATAAAACCGTAGTCTATTTTACATTTCTTTTATGTAAGTTATTTTGTCGTAGTTGGTCCCAAGCCCGGGTGAAAAAGGAGAAAGCAGGTAAAAATGCTTTGAGGTCTGGATAGCATTTCACACTTATCCAGTAAGATGGTAGAGAAAGTAAAGAATAATTCTAATACTCAAAAAGACTTATATAAAATAATTAATTTATAAATTGTATAGAAATTACAAAACGATTAGCAGAGATTCTACGAAACAGCGGCTAGATGCAAACAGATGGGATGTCACATCGATACCAACTTATGATATCAGACATTCAAACAAGCTCCTTAAAAACAAAGTGGAGATAGAAAAGATAATACTCAAACTGACTTAAGTAATGAAGAGATCAGAAAATAACAGGAGAAGATCAAACTCGAATGGGAGAAGATTGCTAGAAGGCAGGAAGAATTGGAAGCCCTCGAAATTAAAATTTTATAACATAAGCAACTATGTTTATTAGAGGGGGTGGAAAATTATAAAACATGGACCAAGATAGTAAATTATAAGTGAGATTATCAACTTTACACTATTTATTTATTTATTTATAATCAAAAACCATTTACCAAATTGGTGTTGGCTTATGAAATAAACTAAAATAAATACATTATGTGTTATAATACCTATATACCTACTTTCTTAACTTAATTAACTTATTTATTTATGTACAAATTTATACCATTCTTTTCTGTTACTTGTCATTGCCTTTGCCTCCACCATTGTTTTTCCTTTCTTGTTAGTATTTTTTCTATGACATTGTCCCATGTTTCTTGTGACCTTCCCTGTTTCCTCTTGCCTACTTTTCTCGTTTCCCATATTTGTTTAACTTGTCTATCTTGATCCATCCGTTGCAAATGACCCCACCACGCTAACTGTCGGCCTTCGATGTAACTTGTTATTGGGTTGATCTCTAAGTCTTCTCTTATCTGCTTGCTTCTTATTCTATCTCTCAGGGTGACATCTTCCACTCTTCTCAGGTATTTCATTTCCGTGGCTTCCAATCTTGATTTCATTTTTTGTGTCAGTACCCACGATTCGCATCCATAGGTCATGATGGGTCTAAAGATTGTTTTGTACATTGTAAGTTTGGTTTTTTGTGACACCTCTCGATTATTTATAAAGTTTACATTCATTGCATAATATAATTTGTTACATTTCTCTATCCGTTCAGTTATGTCTGTCTTGTCTTCCACTATCATCGATAGTAACCCCTAGATACTTAAAATTTTTTATCTGTTCGATCTCCTCTCCATTCATCTGTATATTTATCTTATGGTGATCTCTCCCAATGGTCATTACTTTTGTTTTGCTGATATTCATCTTCATTCCGTTGTCTGTTAATTCTTCGTTCCATATCAGTAGGTTTCGCTGTAGTTCTTCTTCTCTTCCTGCCATTACTATAATGTCATCTGCAAATCTACATTTAACCCTTTGATTCTCTGGTGGAATGTTCGTATTATTTCGTCTATAAAGATGGTGAATAGTACCGGGCTCATTACCCCTCCTTGTCTTAGACCTTCATTTGTGTCAAACTCTTCTGATATTCTGTTATTATTTATCACGTAATTCATTGTCTTTTGGTACAAACTTTTAATTACCTTCGTTACTTTTGGGCTTACTCCTCTATTGCTCAAACTTTTCCACCCTCTCTCTCTCTAGGCGTTCTATCGAAAGCTTTCTCGAGATCAATAAATGCAAAGGCAGCTTTCTCGTTTTATTGGAGTGTTTTTGTAATTATTTGTTTAACAGTAAATATATGGTCTTGTACGCTTCTACTCTTACGGAAATCGCTTTGTGCTTCTGATAACGTCGGTTCTATTACAGTTCGGAGTTTACCTTCAAGTATTTGTTCATACAGTTTTAAAAGAATACTGGGCAGCGTTATGCCTCTGTAGTTATTACATATCTTCCTATCTCCTTTCTTAAATATTGGGACAATCTGTCCTACTTCCCAGTCTTTTGGTATTTTCTCCTCTTTCCATATTTTATTAAACATTTTTAGTAGTGTCTTAATTCCTTGTTCTTCCATTTCTTTTAACATTTCGCCTGTGATTCCGTTATGTCCTGGTGACTTTCTATTTTTGATTTTCTTTAATGCTGTTACTAACTCTTCTTCCGTTATACCTTCTTCTTCATTTCCTTTATTCTGGCGTCTATCTTCTATCTGTGTACTTTCTTCTTTAATCATGACTTGGGTCTGTAGAAGTTCTTGAAAATATTGCCTCTATCTGTTCTTTATTTCTGTTGATTTTATAAATACCTTTCCATTTTTATCTTTTATTACTGCGTTCTCTGTTGTTTTTCCTTTCTTTAGGTTTTTTAAAACTTTATAAAACAGTTTCTGGTTTGCTCTACTGTTCTTTTCTAGTTTTTCGCCAAAGTCTTTCCACGACTTTCCTTTTGCTTCTCTCCCCATGTGTTTTACTATTGTCCGTTGTTCTTCGTACGCATTGTATCTTCTGATTTTCTCCCTAGGAAGTCTGTCTACCTTTTCTTCTTTAGTTTAACTTGTCCTTTTATTTCTTCGTTTCACCAGGCGGTTCTTTTCATATGTTTTGTTTGTCTTAATTACACCGCATGCTTACCTTGCTGCTTTTACTAGAGTGTTCTTTATCTTGTTTCACATCTCTTCTACCTTTAACTGTTCAAACTTCTCTTCATCTACCAGTAGGTCTCTGATTATTAGGTTCTCATACTCCCTTGCTGTTTCTGTTTCTTGTAGTTTATAGACTTTTATTGTCTCTTTCTGAACTGTGTATTCTTCTTTTATTGTTTGCTTCTGGTCTTCTGGCCTCTTTATTTTTCCTACTAGTAGGTAATGGTCCCTGTATATCTCAGTTCCTCTTTTAACTCTAACATCTTTCACTGTATGTCTGTTGTTTTTTTCTACTAGTATGTATTCTAATATAGATCTCTCATCTCTACTTTTAACCTCTCGTGTGTATGTGTGTATCTTTTTATGTTGGAAGAATGAGTTTGCTGTAATCAGGTTGTTTTGGGAGCAGTATTATATTAATCTCTTTCCGTTGTTATTCCTTTTATCTTCACCAAATTTTCCTATCACCTTTTCTGTATCATTTTTTCTCTTCCCCACTCTACTGTTGAAGTCACCTGCTACGAATATTTTACCTTTGCTCGTTTCTGTTATCATTGTTAATTCATCCCAGAATTTATCTTTTACTTCTTTTTTCTCGTTTTCGTCGGATCCATAGACTGCAATTATCATTATTCTTTCTTTTCCTTGCATTTCTAGTTCTACCGTGAGAATTCTTTCTGACCACCCTGTCCAGTTTGTGATCTTATCACTCAAATTCCTGTTTATAATGCATGCCACACCTTCTGCCGCTCTTACATTTCCTTTCACTCCGGTGCATATTAACCTGCGTTTCAGTCCTATCGTCCTTTACCAATTCTTCCTTATTTATCAAATCATTTGCTCTGTATATTTCATCGTTTTATTATATTTTAGTTGTGCTCTATATCCTTTATTCCTCGCTTCTTTCATTTGTGGGATTAACATATTTCTTTTCTCTAATACCTCCTTGGTGTAATCTTCATCAATCCATATGTCTATTCCCTTGAGCTTTATCGCATTTTGTAGTATTGATACTTTTTCGTTGACTTTAGTTAACTTAACCAAAGTTAGTCTTTTCTTGTCTTTCATATATTTTCCGATTCTTCTCGTTTGGTCTAAATCATCATTTTGGTCTATGCTAATTCCTATCTTTTGTATTATACTAGTTACTTTTTCTTCTGCCCTACTTGTGCTTTCATTTTACTCATCTACTACTCCTTTTATTATAATATTATTCCTCCTGATCTCTCTTTCTAAGTTAACTATTCTCCCCTCCTGTTGTACCATCTTCTCTTTTAGTTTCTTATTTTCATCGCTCACTTGTTTCACTTTCATTGCAAACGTATCAAATTTCTTGTTCATTTGCTTCATGTTCCCCTCTATTTGTTGGAACATCTTCTCAATTTTCTCCATCTCATTCATCTTCAAGTCTGCTGTTGATTGCGTAAAGTGACAGACCCCAGTCCACCCGTCGCAGGTCTGTCACCTATCTATCAATAGCCCTCTTCTAGTTGCTATGCTGTTTCAATTTAAACTTTATTTACACTAACATTTGTAAATTACATTATTTTGGTGTATAATGTGTTGCGTACCCAAAAATTTTTGTTGTGCAGGTCACTCCAGTTGTATTTATTTCTCTTATCTCTTATCTACACTTGTCTCATGCAATTTTCGACTTTATTCTCAAAATCCTTAACCTCAATTAACTATTATCTACATCAATTTACTCACTGCTCATCTGTTATTTGCGTTTTCTCTGCTCTCCCGCACTTTCTGCTATTTCACTCTTCCCAATTCTCTGCTTTCTTTTGCCTCTGCTTACTCAATATGGCCCTATTTGGACTTTAATATTGGAGTCAACAGACGGCGTTCTCTTTAACTTTATACTAATACAGAG
>JARFIY010000227.1:0-18086 GCA_036346155.1 Sinelater perroti | reverse complement strand
TAAGTTAATGTATGCTTCTTATAATTTATTTGAAATGTCCCATCCGAAAAATAAAGTAAAATATTAGAAAAAGACAAAAATATTGTGGAATTGAATGTTTAAGTTTATAAAATAATATTAAATGACATTTTTTATACAATACCTATTTTATGTCAATAAAACAATAAAGCAGTATCGTTTTTCTTCTATATCCTCATTAATTACGGCTGGTTCAGCGGGAATAAGTGGACTGTATAGGTAATTCTGAATTTTGAATAGAGAACTTCAAACAACTCTAAAATTAAAACACTAACCTGTGGAAACGGCGCCTCCCGCAGATATCGATTCTCTGCTGTTGGTCCTGGGGCTTCCAAAAGAAAAGGAAAAGGATTTGTCGGCGAGAGCACAGCAAAAAAATGCCAAATGCAAAAGCGCGAACAAAGGCAAATGCGTAATGCCGCGAACAAAAATGCGAAATGCAGGTTTTAATAAAACAAAAGTATAATGTCGCGTGAACTTAACGTAATTGAAATGGCCAGTTTAAAATGAATAAAGCAAAAGCTTAATGTCTCGCGAACTAAACGAAACCAACGTGCCAAAGCAAGTGCTGAAAGCCAATTGCACATGCGCGGCTCGCGGCCTACATCGCGGCTTTAATCGCCACGCGCGCTTGCATTCAATTGGGTCGATAAAACAAATATCACATATATGAGAGGGAATGAAATTATAGGCGGCCCTAATTTAAAAATTTCAAAAAATAAATATAATTAGGAGATTGGCGCGAACAACGGCAATAATCCGATGTACATGTTTTACGGTTCTGTGTTCTTTTCTAAATCCAAATTGATAAGTAAGTATTAGCGTGTTCTGATCTATAACATTGGCTAGTCGATTTAGTACTATTTTCTCCAGTACTTTAGATGAAATTGAAAGGAGGCTTATGAATTGACTCAATGCGACCTTTCTTCCTTTTTTATATGATTTGAAAATTATTATGACTTGTCTATTAATACAGTTGGCATTTGATTATTAAAATTATTAAGAGATCTTAGCTGGAGTCTTTTTAGCATTTATTTAGACTGTATTTTTTAATTCACTTGTATTAACTTTTTTGATAAGCTCATCCAAAAAAGTGTCTATATATATATATTTTTAATTTCTTTTCCTGCAACCATAAGTTGGTGTGGAAATGGTTGGAAAATTGTTGACTTTTTGGCTTTACGTTTAGAGCTCAAGAGATATTTGTTGTATTGGTTGTTTTAGTTTGTAGGTTGCCTTCCAAATGGAAAAGTTTTTCGTTTTTGGATATGCTCATTTTTCACCTTGTGAAGTAGCTTTTGCTACTCTTTGACTAGTTTGTTGTATTGTTGTTCATCAAGTAAAGCTCTTGTAATTTTTCACATTTGACTTTTCTTTTTCAAATATTTTATTTTTTATTATTACTGACCATATTTCTTTAAAATTTTATTTGTCTCTATATGGAATTATTTTTTATGTTGCTTTTTTGTAGTTCTGATTAGAATTATTACTGCTTTTTCGATATAGATCGCACAGATTATTTGTTTGTCCAATTTTTCGCAAAAATGCTAAATCTGTTTTTTTATATAAAGTTACGATTGCTCTGGTATTTTTGTAATTTGTTTAGAAATTTTATAAAAACTGTACGCGATGAGATATTATTTCTAGACATAATTTTACTTTAATAATTTTGGGAGTGAGACCTTTGATTACTAAGATATCTACAAGATCTGTCTTCCCAGAATTTTGACCAAATGCATTTTAAGAGTAATAATTCGCCTTTTTTAAAGCCTTTTATATTTACTAATTGGAAAAACGGTTAAATCATCTGTTAAAGCTGTCAACCGTAAAACAAAAAAGGCATAAAGTTTAAATCTGGCGTTTAATTTGAGCCACTTTTTATACCCAGTGAATTAGCTTTTACCGATTATGGTCATGGTATATTTTTCTCATTTTGACAATGTGATCATCAATTATAAATCTGTTAAGTTTGTAAAGTTTAGTGAAGCTTATGGACTAAGCCCTTCTGTTATAAATCGTAGGATCAGTTGTTAAAATCGTAAAACTTGTAGATCAAACGACAGAGAGTTTGTGGTACCACAAGATATCCTATTTTAGCAATACTTGATTATCTTCCTCGCCAGATCAGCTTCTTGTTTTTTGCTGAGTACGGATTTTTTATTTGGAAATTTCTTTAAAATGTCACTTGTAAAATAATTACTTAGCATGCTTCTTTGCAGTCATATCCGTCATTAAGTTACCGCTTTTCAGTGCTTTTTTTGGTCATAAAGTGGTCTAAGTCACTAAAAATAAAATACAAATCATTAAGTATAAGCACCGTGCGCTGTCATCATTCACAATTTCTCAATAAAAGTAATATAAAAGAAACAATGAGATGAGTAATAATTATTATGAATTATTTTGATTGGCCCTATTACCCACCAATTGCCATAATTGTAAAGAAATATAAAAATTATTTTGACTGAAGTTACTAATTTAAACAATCTTAAAGACAACAATCATGACGTAAACATTTACAAAACTTACTATAACATTATCAAAATAACTTGATTGTCTTAGAAGGATTTTTATAATTCCAGTGAAATGTCCTTTTGCAAAAACTGGCACGATACTAAGTAAAAGAGCTTGTATCTAGCGTCGCGCTCAAGAACTGTCTCATCTGTACCTGATATATGTGTATGTGAACCACTTACTATGCGTTTGCATTCTAACTTTGATGTTTTTCGTTGGCCTTAGTGCCCAAAATTACCTTATATTGTTTTTTTTTGTCACTTTTATGTAATACTCGATGCACTGTGCTGCACTTCCAAACTGTGTTATTAGACTTGAACTAATATAATTTTTAAATGTTTTTGCATGCGTTGACTTGTCTCACCTAGCTTATGGGAATTACCATCTGTTGCCAAATCTCAAAACTTTCTTGGTTGGCCAAACATGTGGGTCAGACGAAGAGGCAATGGACGGGACGAAAAAACTCCTGAAAAAACATTGAGGTAAGTGCGTTGCATTTGAAGGAAATTACATGTTAAAAAATAAAGCAAAACTGTACTTTATTGCCGAACATCTTGTTAGACGCTTTTGTTGCAAACGTTGTTTTTTTGGATGAAGTGACACTGTTGAAATGGGCACTACATGAGAGCAGTATCAAATAAAGAGAGCCTATAAAATTCGGATCATTTCGAAAGTTTGCTTAATTTTTTTTTTCATAAAACTTAAGAATCTATTATGACTATATCTTCAGGTAGATTTCTCAGTCAGAGAATTTTGTGAGCAATTTTAATTAATCCAATTATAACTTAACCAATCATATTTTTGATGTTTTCAAATTTTTGGATGTTATAAAAGTACCTAAACTATTATTTTTCATATTTTATTAATTATAAGCTACAGCAGATTTGTTTACATAAATGAAGTTTAAAAACAGTAAAAATAAGTTATTCTAGGAGTAGACAAAGTCCATGTTACCGTAGAATTCTAAAATTTTATTTTCTTTACAATGACGTATAACGCATTTATTTCTAGTTATTTAGTTCTTCTTTAATTTTGCCAGATATAATTTCTTTTTAATTATTTTGACACCAATATACACGGTATAAGCTAAGACTATTGCTAGCACAAATATGAAACCGAGAACATCTAACAAAAAGTACTGATACAACGGCATATCAACTGCAGGGCTTCTTAAGTGAGGAGCGCCTTTGTGTCTTATTACATATTCCGTCCACCACACTGCTTTTTGGAGTCCTGACATGGGCACATCGTTTAATAAATTGGAAACCTCCTTTATTTTTGTACGATACCTGCAAATAAGTAAATTTCGTAAGAAAAACATTGAACATAAAATTAATTCAGTATTATAATTTAAAATTTTACATCACCATTATTTATTTGACGAATATTTTGTTGGAAGTTTTTAATTGACTAACGCTTACTGTGATATACCTTACAGATCTCTCTCTATGGTTCCAATGCATTTAATTGCAAAATTAGGTATCAGACCAGTTTGATCTACGATCTAGTTAGCAAGTAAGTTTTAGTCCTTGGGATAAATGGATTTTATACGCATGTAATTTAAATCTTTATATACATTTTTTGTATGGAGCTTTTGGAACCATCTACTTATTACTGACGTTTTTAAAAACTTGTGATTATGATGGAAATTGTAACATCGCTTGCCACATGATCCTGAGTAAAATATTAAAATAAAAAACATAAAGTTTAGGAGTCATAACTGCAAGCCTTAATTTTTTTAAGTTTTATATGTTTGCACAATTTTTATACGTTCTTCTATCATGAAACGCTCTTTATTTAATTTTCCATATATCCAGTGTTCAGATGTAATATTTTTTAGTGTATCAAAGTCGAACTCAAATGTGTTCTGTGAAAAAGGTAATCAGAAAAAATCTCATATGCAAAACGTAACAAAGTAGATTTTTTATTAGGAAGTATATGTAGATTTACATACAGCTGTCACTGATAAGTTGTGCTCGGCTTTATAACAGCAGTTGACTGTCTGAAACCCATAACAAAACCAAGTTGCAAAAATTGAAAATATTACGTTCTGCTTTAAAACACACAAATTTATATTGTATTTATAACCCAAGTAGTACTTAAAATATTATAAAAAGAAAATTCAATTTTAAAGTTCCATCGAAAAGACCACGAATGTACACACAATAAAGAGAAACCGACTATCATATAACACCATTTTAGAGCTGTAGAAAATACTTCCTCTCTATATTAGTCACTAGACTACATAAAAGAAAAAGTATTATATAGACATGCATTTACAAGAAATTTAATGCTTTTTAAGTGGTAATTGGTAGCTAATGCACAAAGTCTAGCAGAATGATAAAGAAGAACATATATTCTGTTTAATGTTTAATTGCACCATAACACAGAATAATGTGTGTCATTTAATCGTCAATTGGTTTTGATTATGATATCGCCCAAAAGTTTGCCAGCACG
Source organism: Sinelater perroti (assembly GCA_036346155.1). NCBI lineage: Eukaryota > Metazoa > Arthropoda > Insecta > Coleoptera > Elateridae > Sinelater > Sinelater perroti. The sequence goes on along the minus strand of JARFIY010000227.1, from coordinate 13,100 downwards.
AGCGATACACGCCAACAGCCTCAATTTAAAGTTCTGTATTGCTGGCCGAGTATTTCCACTGATACTTCTGCGATTGCTTTGTATTATTTAGTTCCTTCATAGTCTGTGTTTAAAGACTTCAGATTTTATCCACATGTGTAGTTAGCTAACCGTCTATGACATGTCAACCACAATGGTGCATCTCCTTATTCGCTGAGTCTGGACGAGGAAATTGTGTAACATCGAAACAGAGAGAGTAAATTTGACAGTCACCGAGTGTCCTACTTCTTAAAAAAAATACGGTCCTACAATACCAAATTTTGTAATAACACACTCATGAATTTGTCGAGGTTTCTGTGGGGGTTCATATCAAAAATTCTGCTTATTGACGCAGCCCGATAAATGAAAATTAGCTTCGTCAGTAGTGAGCACAGTATCATGTTCTCAACTCTTCCGTGACGAACTATTGCGAAATGTTTACAAAATATCTGCTGCGTTACAATAAGAGAATTAGCATTTTTAAAATAAATCTCCAACAAAAACTTGCGGTATTCACCACTCCACATTATAATGGGCACTAATCAAGCCTGCCTTGTGTTGCTCGAGGATGTGCGACTCGAGCGGCGTCTATTAACACATTGGGCGCTATGATCAATTGAATAAAGGGAGATCATTCTGCTGGTTCCTGTATAACACTTTTACTCACTCCAGTAAACTGTTTTAATCGTACTTGCAAGGTAAATTCTTGTAATGTTTATTTTTTTGCTTTTCGTAGTTGCAGATCTATTTTAGAAAAATGTACTCACTTAGGGTTTTCAATAACATCTGTTAGCAGTTTTTTCAACATCTCTTTGGTTATTGTTTCTATATCTATTGACTAGCCTATTTCCAATTTGACTACTTTTCTTGCATTAAAATGCTGATCTCCATAAAAGGACAGAACTACAAGTGGAACTCTATTTGCAATTGCTTCTTCAAGAGATTGTAAGCCACCTTGCGTGAGAAACATTTTTATATTAGGATGTCCTAAAAATTATTTTAATAACAAAAAGAAAGTATATTAATTAAAAATGTTACCTAAAAGATCCTGCTGAGGAAACCATTTCCTAATGATTACATTTTTTGGTTGTTCTGGTAAATCATCGTTCTCCCACTTCCAGAATATTTTACATGGTAGCTCTGCGAGTACGTCTATTATTTTTCGTCGAACTTTTGAAGACAAATCTGTACTTCTTGTATTTGTACCCAAGCTAAAATAGATCGCACCTTCTTTAGCATTATCTAGTTCCTTTTGAAGATCCTAAAATAATAAAAACTATTACACAAAAATAAAATTCTTCTTAATATTTATTAAAAGGTACTTCAAGTGCCGCTTTAAAGTATATGCAAAGAATAAATATGTGAATTATAATAAATGTTTGAATAGGATCAAAATAAGTATAAGTCTTAGAAAAATCTGTAATTTGTCTGTGCGAGCAAACTTAAAGGTAATTTAAGATTGTTTTTTGTGCCTTATACGTGGTTCAATAAAAAAATTTAAATGTTCCAAAATTTATATTAAGGTTTTTAGTTTTAGCGATCTACGTTTTTTTATGTTTCGTTTTTACTTATCACTAGAAGAGGTTTCTTAGCTTGAATGTGCACATTTCCTAGTTCTATAATAGCTGGAATATTTGGTCTAACCGAATGTAAAGCGGGATTTAGATTTAAAAGTAGCAAGCTGGCATTTTTTTCTATATCACCTAAATAGGGAATGTCAACTCCGATAAGCTTCCTTGCGATTTGATCAGAATTTGGTAGTACGTAGTGACGATAAAAATATCTAAACCACAAGCAAAAGTAAACACTGTGTATCCGTTCGAAAAAACTTGGTTTATCATCATAATTTAAATAAATATCTGGACTGAGTACAGGATGCGAAGGGTTTCCTACGGCGTCGTGTCCAGAAAGAGACGCTCCAAAAGAAGATACACCAATCATAGGGCAATTGAACTTTGTACTTAAGGCATATGGTAAAGGGTGTGTAAATTCTACTAACATTACGTCAAACTTCTTGCTTTTGTCATGTATAAGTGACTGAACCGTAGGATGGGACAACTCTCTTTCCATAACTGTTTGTATTAGTTTCTCTGTGTTGATTGAATGTTTGCGTTTGTCCAAATATCATATGCAAACCGAAGGTCCAATTCAGTAAGATTTACCAATCTTGAATCGTTTAAAGGATTTGAAGTTAGTACTGTTACTTGATGTCCTCGTAAAGAAAGTTCTTTCCAAATTACTTGATAAACTAGTTGGTGACTGATTGAGGGATGTAAAAATACACACAAAATATTTGCACTTTTTACATATTGGAAAATTAATAAAATCGTAATCAGAATAACCTGCACAGATTTCATCGTTTTATACACTCACTGACTGAAAGTTATATTAAACTAATTTAGTATATCTCAAGCACATTTATTTGAATATATTACTACTTATATCACTACTGTATAATGTTGAAAATAATTTAAAACGAATAAATGAATAATAAAACCATTGTGTCTTACGGTAAATAGATGTATATTCAGAAATAAAAAATGCATAACAAATAAAAATTGTTACATGATATACCTGCATAAAGAAATTATCAAACAAAATACTAATCGACTTTATGAGTATATGAGACTAAAATTTCTTAATAAAATGTAAAAGAGCTTTGGTTAAATAGTATTTCATGCATCGAAAGATTGAATGTTTCATGTTAAATTTTACTTTCCCTTTCCTCACTAAAGATAATCTGCGTTGCAGGTACGAAAGTCACTGTGAAAAAAATACAGAAACGCGGACAACATATTTTACTTTGTAAGAAAATAATTTCTGATACAATAATTTATTATACAACATGCAAGAAACAAACAAAAATTGTCATAAAGACTGGAAAAAATTAACTTGAATATTAAACATTTGTTTCGTCAAGAAAAGCCCTTTGCATTTAATACTTTCTTTAGAACTCTAGAAATTTTTTGATTAAAATTTTTAATTTATTAAGTAGTATATCTCACCAGCTACCCTGAAGAGGTCTCGGAAGATGATTTTTAAACGTGGGATGCTCCTTTCTTACTGTTCTATTTAGCCCATCTCATAGCAACTCTATGAAGTTGAGGTCTAAAATCTGGGGTGGCCATGTCATCATTTTGACCATTTTTTATTTTTCTTGGTTTGTTAGATAACTTTTTAAAGTATGTTTTGCGTCACCACAAATCCCTTCCCGATTAATAGCAACACATTTTCGTTAAAATTTATTAATAGTATTCTTTCCTTATAATGCCATTGACTTTTACTAAGCTCCACACAACAGTCAAAGAAAAGCACTCAACCGTAAACTAGACCCACTTCTGTGACAGTCAAAACAATACAGTCCTAAATCATCTTTTCAATTTTAAACCGACGCACGAATATACTTCGTTTCTGAATAAATATTTCAAATTTGGAATCGACGAACCATAATACGTTTTCCCACTGTTCGATCCTCTAGGAACCATGCTTTTTTGACAACTGCGGCCGTTTAGCCTTATTACCCCGCCAACGGCTTTTTAAACGCAATACGACCTTGAAGATTACCTTCCTGAAGACGCCGCTTTATTGTGCTGACTGATATTGCTTTATCACGTCCCCGGTTAAACTGCGCAGCAATATTTGGGCCAGCTAATTTTCTATTTCTTTTACTCGTCAATCTGATGAACTGATCTTCTTCATCGGATGTTAATTATATTGGTCACAGAACGATGGCGAGCCCTAAGACTTCCCGTCTTTCTGTAGCGTTGTAATGTAAGATTTGCCGTCGAATCACAAATATTTAAGGTTCTTGAGATATACTATAGGCCATTAAATGCAAAAATTCAACATAAGTCTTCAAAAAATACCCAAGTAAGCAGTACAAGGTCTGATGACTGGCGAGCTCAAAAGTTTCGGGCGGCCACAGCTTTTTTTTTTATATAAATAAACATCTAAAACAAGAAAAATAAGCAGAAAGAAAGGTTCAAAGTGTTGAGTGATGGTTTAAGGGTGTTAAAGCATTATAATTTTTTATTCTAGTATTTCGACCTAAGAAATGCGTATAAAAAATATGAAAGTAACCAATTATTTTCATTCATAAAAATATTGTCTTCGGGGGTGGTAAAGCGTTTAACAAAACAAAATTTACTATAAAAAGTATAGTTATTTATAGGCATATATATATATATATATATATATATATATATATATATATATATATATATATATATATATATATATATATATATATATATATATATATATATTATATTAAGCAAGATAAGTAGTATTGGTATTTGTTTTACCTACATTAATCTTAATGATAGAAAAATGTGATAAAGTAAAATGCATATAAATACGTTAATTGAAACAAACAAAGTGTGCACTTTGTGCAGGAGAGAATAGAGAAACCCAAAATACAAAGTAAACAAGTACGGGTGTGGAACTCCGGTTCCATAGATGTCCGAGGCTTCTATACATAAATAAAAATTTGCGGCCACTTCCGGTCAAACTGGTCTGAAGATTTTTCGATCAGGCTGATATTTGGCGTCTGGACTTAACTTATGGTCGAATATGGTTGAATAGTGAAAACGTTATTTCTCTATCACAGATCAAAAATTATAAGGCTTGACAAATGTCAGAAATGAGAGAAATAGAAACTTGTCTCCGGCTTGGAAGCTGCCTTTGATCAAAAGTTGAAAATTAAAAGGACGGACAGACAGAGGACATTACTCTTTACATAAGGCTTCTCATTATATGTATGAGTTTAAACCAGGTTGCCAAAATTTTCCGTTTATACGCAAATTAAAACATAATAACTGAATCTAGCGACTTACCTATTGTCGGAAAACCAAAGGGTGAAATAACCATGGACAATGACAAATAGTTAACAAAAGAAAAGAAGACCTTTTTAAAAAAGTACAAGAACACTGAGAACGCCTCCGAAAAGGGAAAAATGGGGATAAAATAGAGAAGATAGAAATGCTACAGAACTTAACAGACATGAAAGAATTAAAAGCAAAGAAGAAAGACCATAGGAAAAAAGTAAGAACACTCAGGGAAGAAAACAAGAAAATAAAGTATTGAGGCAAAAAGTTCAAGAAACGGAAAAAGAGGGACAACGTTGTAATCTAGAGAACAGAAATAGAGGCACATGATCAAAATTTAATTAAGGAAAATAACTAAGCCTATGCAAATAGAGATGAAAACAAAAGGAGCAAGAATGCTAAATGTAAAGTACACTCAGTAGAAAAAATTAAGAAAAAAGGCCAAATAAGAATTAGTAGCTGGAAATAAAGTAAAAAAAACATATTTAAGCAAGTCATTAGTCAAAAAAAATAGTGCAAAAAATTAGATTTTAAAAGTAAGTGGATTACGACAAAATATATGGAAATAAACAAAAGGACAAGCAAACAGGAAAAAAAGATGATAAACTTAGCAACAAAAGAAATAACGTTTGGGAGTTCAAACTTATAATTGGACAAAGAAACGGGTGATCGGAATAGAAACTTCGAACGTAAGAGGAACAAATAAAGTAGAATCAAGTAGAATCTTGTTAAAAAATTAAAAGATATAAAAAATAGACATACTTGCGTTACAAAAAATTAAAAAAAACTGGAATAAACACGACTCAAGGATAAATTTTTTTAATAACGGCGCGGAAAACAGATATTTAGAAGTAGATTTCATCGTTAATAAGGAACTAAAAACTACGGAACTGAATTTTGAGCCTATTTCAGACAGTGTGCAAAATAAGATTAAAAGGGGAGCATAAGAAACTAACCATAATTAAGATCTATTCACTCACAGATGATATAGATTCAAATGTCGTAAATTAATTTCAGACATAGAAGTTGTACGGGAAAATGCTAAATTATAACGTAAAAATTTTAATTGGAGACAAATGGAAATATTGAGGGCGAGGAACAATATAGAAATGTAACAGGAGGTAAAAATAAATACGAGGAGAGATAAAAATAGAAAAATAGTAATTCAATTTGAAGAGAATAGAACCTAAAAAGCAGAAGCACAGCATTCGATTACAAAAACATTCACAAAGAAACGTGTACTTCAGGAACCACATCGACCACCTCTTAATAGAAAACAAACATCATCGAGATATTAAAGATGTGCGAAGCTTTAGAGGAACAGATGCAAACTCCGACGATATACTAGGAATAGAAAATTAAAACAAGAACTGCTCATAGGGATAAAAATATATAATTTAAAGATACAAACGTACAACGTTGATGAATTGCTAAATAAGAATACAATACAAAAAATAGAAGAAAAATAAACAATTAATAAAAAAAAAGATAATATTGGCACTAAACAGAAGAAGCTATGCCAGACGGTTTAAAACAGTATATGGAATTTAGGAAACTCAAGGAAAGCAAGAAATGGTCCACGAAAAACTATAAAAAAAATACTAGAAGAATAAAACCAGTCACAATTAATGTTTTTGAATAGACGAACAGTAGATAATAAAAACAGATATGAGATATTGAGAGAGGAAAAAGAAACCATATAAATAAGAATCAGTAAATAATGGAATAGAATTATAAAAAAAAGCAAATAAGGAGATACTTTTACAAAGTGTAACGATATACCTAAAGAATAAAGACGGAGAGTTAATAGAAAATGTAGACGTAAATTTAAAAAGGTGGCTGGAGTATTTTGTCCAGATCCTAAATATGGAAAGTTATGAAGAACAAAATGACATAAGCGTAATACGGCTCCAATCGTAATTCTCTTCACTCCACCCAAAAAAAAATTGTGTGTGCAACAAAAGCAATTGTTAATGAAATTACGACAAAATAAAAAGCCTAGACTAAGATCACAAATCATAGAGACGCTAACATACTTCATAAAGAAGAAATGAGTAGACAATTTCTAGGAAAATTTAAAATAAGACTGGTCTGCAAAAGAAGTTAAAAACAAAAACTTTCAAACAAATTCGAAATATTAGAGGTAATAAAGTAGACTGGTAAGTAACATAAATGAATACGGAAAATGCATTGGAAATACTATAAATAGGATCGAAAAAATATAGATACTAATTAAAACAATGAACCAGTTATAATAGCAAAACTTAACTGAAGCATAGAGAAAATCAAATGAAAAATAAAGGCAAAATTTACAAAAAGTAAGATAAAATTTTGAAAATAAAAGGGGATATACATATTCAAGAAAAACAATATAAAAGCGAAAAGAAGTACCTTATGAATCAGACAGATAAATTGTAAAAAAGAGCAAGAGGTGATAATCCAAAAAAAAATCAAATAAGAAACAATATAGTATTTAAAGTGTTATATTTGATAAACGAGCACATTAACAGAAAATCTAATGCTCATGGTAATTTCACAGCTTACTAAGTGGGAAGAGAAAATTGGTGTAAATAAGAAGAGTAATTTAAAGGGTTGACAGTGGTATATTAAAAAAATATTTCACAAGTTAAAACTAATAAGGAAGAGAGTGAAAAAGTGAAGGTTAGAATGTAATTTATTAATGGTCAGAATTGGTATTGGTATGTGAAAACTGAGTAGATGATCAAATAAACAAAAAAGGGAATACGTTTGGAAATCAAAAAAATAAGCAAAGTAATAAATGAAGAATAATTAAGTAAGCAAGAAATATATTGCGAAATAAAACAAATGGCGCAATATAATAAGTACTTTATAACAAACGATCAAGTTAAAGAAACTAAGAAAGACAAAACGACATAAAATAGATATAATGAGAGTATGTGAAACGAGACGGATCAGTTGTAATAAAATTAATGCTAAGAGGCTATCATTTTCTATATTTTGAGAGCGCTGACCATTACGCAGAAGCAGAAATCTTACCAAATTTACAACTTACAAACAAGATCACGTGATTGAAATCCCATTGGTGAATGTATGATCACTGCCAAAACAGATATAAATGGGAATAAAACAATCGTAATACCTACATAATATGTTAATCATTTAGAAAAAAAATATGTGATATGTTAAGTGTAACTGTAAGCAAAACTACATAATTCTTGTAATTGAAGACATTAATGGTAAACTAAACCAGTATATAAAAGAAAGTAAAAAATATATAACTAAACATTATATAGAAGCGAATAAGTAAAATAAAGATATTCTATTATTTATTATTGGTTACACTTGGATTACTATATAATAAAAAGTTTTGGAAAATAAACACATAAGAGAAACCATTTGATTCAATTAAGATAAAAAACAGAAATAACAAAACTCTTTGTTGATAGTTTGTAACAGTTTTCAAAAAAATTTACTACAATCTTACAATAGAACAAAAACGGCAAAAACGCAAAAAAGCATTGAGAAAGAGTTGTAAACAAATATTAATAACAGCAATAAAATACGTAAAAAATGCAGTTGCATGGATTATTCAAGAATCATGATCGAAAATGCAGAAGAATGATGAAGATAAAAAGAAGAACATTGACTCAACCCGTCAAACAAAAAAGAAGAAAATAAATAAAAATTATATAAAATCTAGCGGAATAGACTCGGGCGGTGATAAATATAAAATAAAAAATAGTAACAAATCATTGTTATCGCTGTGTTATCAAGAAAAATTTAGAACAAAAATAAAATGCCAATAAAAATAATACTATAATCCATGCACAACTGAAGAGTAAATAATTATAAATACTGACAATAAAAATATCTAAATATCATCGGGGTTAAAATTACTAAACTGACAATAGATGCTAAAGTTTTGATTAAAAAAGAATTAATTTAAGTTCTTACAAAATAAAAAGTGGATTTTAATTGCCCAGCTAATAGATTACTATTACTAATCGGTAGAATCCGACAGTAAAAAAACTTCTATTGGAAATAGGTACTGCTACTAAAAATACTAAAAAAAAAAGAAAACCTACAAATTTGTAACAAATGAAGAGGTGGCAGCCTTTTGGATATAACAAAGAAAGTTATTTATCATAAAATATTAAAAGGTTAGTACAATTTTACAGTATTCTTCGTATAAAACAAAGCGACTTTAGAATTGACCATTTTCGTGATGATAACATAAGTAAAAAAAATATTATAGTAACTTCTTAAATACCATTTTCCACTGCAACTATTACTGATGTTTTACAAAACAATCTAGAGTCAATGCATTTGGAGTGCTCTCCGTATAATAAACTTCAGAAAAAGTTAATCTATTTAATTAAAGAGAAGTATACGGTGTAAAGTGTTGCAAAAAAAACAAAAAAAATCAAAGAAAACATTAGTATAAAAACGTTGTTTTATCATCACAGTTATCTCTAAAAATTATGGATAAGCAGTATAAATAGAGCAACGAAAATAAAAGTTCTTATTATAATTGTAATTCTTCTATGCCTCAAAAACACAGTACACGGTACGTCCGGTAACAATAAGACTAATTCTAAAAAATATATTCTTATATATACTTAATATTGTTTAAAATAATATCTTGTAGCATTAATACACCGTTTCCAATAGCTTTTAAATACGTCGAACGGCAGTTCAGCTGGGAGCCTTGAACTGGAACTTCTTTCAGAAATTTACATCGGTCCTAAAATTTCGTCCTTTTAGGTTGCATTTGAATAGGGCAGTGTTGCCACGGATTTATTTTATTAAACATCCCCTTACTAGAAACATGGCTCAGACTATTTTGCTAAAGAACTCAGGCGTTGACAATTTTTTTATAGCCGTTTAAGTACTTACATCCAAAAACGTAGCGTTGATCATTAGTTCTAGTAACACAAACTCTTTATAGACAACCCCTTTAAAATCAAGACAATGAGCATCGCTTTTATCTTTGCTTTGCTCATTAGAGCTTTTTATGGGAGGAAACTCAAAGCTCTGCTTTTTGTCTCTAAATTGTACTAAAAAGCCATGTTTATTACCAGTTATCGCTTTCTCCAAAAGAGTAAGCTCATTTCTCATGTGGTCCAAAAGCTCACGAGGAATCGACACACGGTTTTTTTTTCTCATTGATTAAAATCTAAAAAAGCAATTTAGCAAAAACTTTTTTTATCTGTAATTCCACTGTGATGATTTTATATACACTGAAATTTTGAAGTTCTAATTTACCTACTACCAATCTAACAATCGGACGTCGGTACGAGACAAGAACCATTTTACCTTAACTATATTAACCGAAGTGTGAGACGCTGAATAATAACCTGCGCGCTGCCGATCTTTAACATTTTCTCTTCTTTCTGTACTTAACTACTTGACCTTTCGATACCTCATTTATTCCATAGGCTTTCTGTGTTATAGTAAGCGTCTCGGTTGCGGATTTTTTGAGATCAACTCAATATTTTATCGCGCATCACTAATCGACACTGTGTTGCAGTTTGACTTATGATGCCACGATCATATAGCTATTCATTTTAGAAGCGATTAGCACTCTGTAAAGACTCAAAAGCAAATGAGTTGAGTTACTCGACATCCCCCATCGTCAAGCCCGAAGACTCCTTCTCTATGAATTTTTTGTTTGAACCAAGAAAATTAGCTTTCTCTTTTCAGATGCACCTTGTATGTCAAGAGTAACGGTAAAAAAAGCTCAAATTACTTGTTAATATATTCTTAAGGTATACATTAAAGATATTATAGTAACGTACATTAAATTAAAAATTTTGGAAAATAACCGATCAACAATATATACAAATGAAGAAATTAGAAAAAGAAAATCAAAATAAGTCACGTTCTAAAAAACCGATAAGTGTACTTAGCCATGAATCATTAGAATGAAAGTATCAAAAATCCGTAGATTTACTTAGAATTTAGAAATCAACTGTCTACAAAAAGTGTGAAAATGTTGTAGGATTGTATATAATTAGGTGTGTGTAATATCGCCTCTAAACTTGGCGTTTTTATAGGATCTGTGAGTCCATTTTACATTATGCCGCTTTAAATTTCCGATCATGAAGGACGCTCTCCGTGACTGGTGATTTTACAATCGTGCCGCTGTCGCAGCGATTCTCCAATAGCAAAACAAACCCCCAAAAGAGTGTTTTCAACAGCCATAGAGTCATAGTTACCACATTGTTAAAAATGAATAGAGAATTAATAAATAGCTTCAACTTTTTTGGGTAAGCACTTTTTCAGAAAAAAAATTGAAAACTTAGAACTTAAATGCAACTGGTAGATCAGTCCCTACTGATTTTAGGCACCGAGTGCACTCTCTTGTGTATGACCATTAATGTTCAATAATATAACTTACTCGTGGGAGCGATATAGATTTAGATGGCATTTTACCACCAACGCTTTCGGCGAGAATGATAAAGCCTTGCTGAATTAACCTAACTCGATCGAGACAGAAAAAATTATGACTAAGAAATACCACACTGTCTGTTTCTCTATAAAACTTTTAAAACTGTAACACAAACAATCTAACGACCATCCAGCGCACAAAGGCAGATTATTGCTATTGAAAGGGAAAAAGCCATGGAAGAATTAATACTGCCCAGAAAACAGCATCTAAAAAAGCTACTGTAGCTGCAGGTTATAGAACACCTTTCTGTGAAAAGGCAGATGTCAGACGAGAGCAACTCAATCCCAATTAGTCACTTCCAAAAAACTGCCTTAAAGACCTTTAAAAATATTTTTAAAGAAGTCAAAATGACTAGAACTCCATAGAACTACCTAGAGCTGACCAGATACAACCCGGTAAAGAACGCGCGAAAGGACAGTAATCATCTCCTGCAAAAACGAAGAAACTAAAACAGGGCTCATATCCACGACTGCTAACCTTCATTTGTAGAAAGGAGCTAAAGCTGAGGTATCCTAGACCTAGAAAATCCTAAATTCGGTTAAAGTGCTTATGTGAGCTCTTAAATCCCTTAGCACTAAACCACAAAAGGAGAGTTTGGAGCTGTTAAAAACCCAGAATAAGGGGCTATAAACAGAACTGGAGAGTAATCAACAGTGTATCTGAAGTTAACGGCAGAATATTGATGATGCTGATTGATAAATCCCCTTTAAAAGAAATAAGTAACCTAAATATAAAGCCATGTCTAGAGAACAACCTTCAAATATTTATCTACCCTTAATCACACTTATCAAGATAGTGTCACCACCAGTAAAAAGCCCGAGGATGCTTCAAGTGAACTTTCAGCACATTTAAATTTGGCACATCCAAAAATAGCATTCGAAGAGGAATGAACTAATTATAAAACATTCCAGCAAACTAACATAAGACATTGTTCACATAGGACGTGTACAGATAAGACAAATAGTAGGACTTGTAACGGGTCACTGCCATCTGAAAAACCATCCATACACTATGGGTACATTCAGAGGTGATTAAAACTATAGATTTTGTATTAAAAAGAAAGAAACAGCTTCATACATAATCTTGGACTATCCAGCACTATATTTCAAAAACAGAAAACTCTTTGTGATAAATCCGTGGATTAATACATATACATATACACAAGAACCTCGTAAGGAATTTACTGCGATTCCTGAAAGACACAGACCAATCCTGAGGGATTTAGGGAGAACACAAAAGACCACAAAGTCCAAATGCTATATATAGTAAGCTAATGATTGAGTGACTGTTTATAAAAGGGATTAGTGACTAGGTTATGAGGTAAGAGACGCCTAAATAATTTTATTCCAATTTTAATTAAATACAAAAATAAATTTTGCAATATTTAACATGCTTATGAATTATATTTTGTTGTGAAATCTTTGAAGATACATTTTGAATTATAAATTAATTTACTACGTTTTCTTTACTAGCAAATGTTGGAAATTGAGGTAAAATAATAATGATACTAATTTAATCAATTATATGGTGCTCGAATACTAACGCGTTTAGCTTTAATTATGAATATTTAGTACATTGTGCCTTATTATCAATTTACGTAAAAGATTACTTAATTAGTTGACGAAAACACATAAAAGTAATAATTACCTATAGTTAACCGTGTTACCTAGGCAGTTTTTGCTATCTAGGATTTAAGCTTAACAAAAATGCTTTTCATTATTTTTAATTGCATATACATAAGAATATAAGCATATGTTAGTGAGAAATAGCAACGGTTGCGTAATACGTTTTTCTTGCATTGAAAGGCTGATCAGCAAAGAAAG
>JARFIY010000226.1:0-19380 GCA_036346155.1 Sinelater perroti | reverse complement strand
TTGAAAGTTTATATCTCACATAAAACAAACAAAAAGAAAACAAAGAGGAATGAATGCGAAAGATACTGAAAATAAATATTCTTATACAATGAACTTTTAGTTGGCAGTGGTTCGGTAGTAGAATGGACATCGTGTTTAGTTGAATCTTATATATTTGAAAATACAGATAATTCTTCATCTTTGACTTAAAACATCTGTCTAGCATATTCAGTGTTAGAAAAACAAATAAATAATATTAGCAGCGATTCTCTATTGAATATTTCTATATCTGTTATTACTATAGTCCAGAATTGCTTGAAAATAGCTTACATAATTAAAGTTTGACTCATAAATAAAAACAGCTCTAACTGCAAGGTACATTGACACTGTTGCGGCCGAATCGGGCCTTTTCCATTTTAGTTTAAATTTGCCCATTACCCGCTCTGCTGTTTAAAAATGCATGACTTATCAGGTAAAATGACTTTTAAATACAGCCTTAAAATATTTGACCTGCGTCTAGCCCGCACCTGCGTTATCATACGAACAGGCGTGAAAGCGGACATGTTCCTTGCTTCGCGAAGTAAATGATGCAATCAAGCGTAACCATTTGCCTCGAATCGTCCACCCGCTCTGTGTGGAATCTACTATCCCGCTGTAAATCCGCAAAGATGAATGCTTTCCTTCATACGGGAATACCATTCAAGAAAACTGGTGCTAGGGGGTGAGGAAGACCGAAGAAAACGTTGCTACCTTGTCCTCCCGGTAGCTTCGCCGCCCGGCCGTCTACACAAGCTTCGTCGTATGGCCTTTTGTCCAGCCTCCTGCACGTTACTCTAAATCTTAGTGTTAAGTTAGCGTAAGTTAGAGTAGGTTAGATTAAGTTAGGAATAGTCAGCTCTAGTTTTGATAAATGTAAGTGCTCGTTGCGCTTTTGATTGCCATTTCTTTATCTATTTTTTTATAAAGCATTTTATTTCTTTTGGCAACCATCGCCTGTTACGCATTCCTTACGGCGCGTATTCAAACACTTGCAAAGTGTGATTTATTTTAATTAAAAAAGAAATAAACTGAGTCCGCATTTTAGATCTTACATGTCTTCAATAACCGCTCTTCAAGCTATAGGATACGATCATGTTAAACCAAGACAGATTCAATAAGCTCAATAAATAAAACGCGACAACCTGGGAACAACTAACATCGAAAAACTAAAAGAAAATGACCATTTTGTTAGAGAAACGCATGATAATAAAATTATATATCCCAACAATCTTAGTCTTCAAGTTATATCAGTGACTGAAATGCTTTAGATGTCAGCTTGGAGTCCAAGATGACCAATCACTTTCGAGAGTTGGAGACATGTATTTTCCAACACAAACTTATTTCAGACTTTTGCTCTAGGTTACGGATTACACGTTCACTTGATACATTGTTGGGTCCAAGCAATGGTCAAAGTTTTTTTTTGTGTAATCGTAATTTATCGCCTGTTTTCATAATAATCTTGAATGATATTTATACATGAATAAAACGAAAGTACCTTATGGACTTGATTTAATGAAATGAAGCGACTACCTACACAAAATAAATCACCGTGACTGGATGATCTAGGCCTCTCTCATGTTTGTCCATGTGTTTCTGTTTTGTGCAACTTGATGCCAGTTGAGTTCCGCAACTTTTTTTATCTCATCATACCAGCGCTGTTGGGCTCTTCCAGCACTTCTTCGTTTTCCCCATGGTGATGTAGCCGCTCCGCTTTTTTTCTGACTACATGGCCTGCCCATTGTTATTTCAAAGAGCCGATTCGTTTTTTGATGTCTATAACTTTGGTTTTTTCCTTACCAATTGGTTTGTTTTGTGATCCCTCAGTAATATTTCTAAATGCTATCAATCTATTTGCTTATATATACATACCGGGTGTTTTACATAATCTTCCAACCGCTCTAACGTTTTTATTTATTATCTGATTTGAATAATTCATACACTTAATGAAACGGTTTCAGAAACACTGCATATAGAAATTTAAATTATCGTTTTCTCCGATATAGTTTGCAAGGAACGTTTTTCAACTTTTTTATTTCAAATTATACAATTTTTTTAATATATTTTTATAACAGACGATTTTCTACTGTTTCCGATAATGTTATAAAACACATACTTAAAGGAGAAGTAATGCAAGAAAAGAAGAGTTCTCTGCTAATTTTTTATGACGTAATTCGCAGTTGATCGTGAGTTATTGTTGACATTTGTACACTCACAATGTCAAACTTATTATAAATTATGTATTTACTGTTACTGTCAGTAATAAAAAACAAAGATCTTCTTCTGGGAGTGCCTATCCGTTTCGGATGTTGGCTATTAACATGGCTATCCTAGCTTTATTGGCTGCTGTACGGAAAAGTTGAGTTGTTGTTAAAGAGAACCATTTCTTTAGGTTCTGTAGCCATGATATTCTTCTACGTCCTGGGCCTCGTTTTCCGTACACTTTCCCCTGCAAGATGAGTTGCAGTAGGCCATATCGATGTTCGTTACGCATTATGTGCCCCAGGTATTCCATTTTTTGACAGTGATGATTATTTCACAGTCTTTCTGCATTCTACGCAGTACTTCTCTATTTGTAATCCGGTCGACCCATGAGATTTTCAGGATGCGTCTATAACACCACATTTCGAACGCCTCTAACTTCTTGGTAGTAGCCTCGGTCAGCGTCCAAGATTCCACCCGTACAGGAGCACTGCGAATACGTAGCATCTCAGTAAACGAATTTTTATTGGTATTAAGAGGTCGTGGCTCTTGAATATTGTGTTCATTTTAATGAACGCTGCCCTGGCTTTTTCAATTCTTTGTTTTATTTCAGTTGAGTGATCCCATTGTTCGTTTAGACTTGTCCCTAGATATGTGTATTTCTCAACTCGTGTTATCTGTTGTTGGTTAACTATTAGACGTCCCGGTGGTATTGATTCTTGCTGATGACCATGTATTTAGTTTTGTATGTTAAAGTTTAGACCATATTTTTGGCTTGATTCTGCTACGCGTGTTATTAGGGCTTGTAGGCCTTCTAGGTTATCTGACAGTATAATTGTATCGTCTGCGTATCTTACGTTGTTCAGCCGTTCTCCGTTGATGAGTATTCCCTCGTCAGTATCTTCTAAAGCTGTTTTCATGATGTGTTCGGAGTAGATGTTAAAGAGTAGCGGAGATAGCACACAGCCTTGTCTCACACCTCTTTCTATTTTGATTTCCTCAGTCATTTGGTTATCTATCTTGATATTTGCTGATTGGTTATAATAAATGTTGTTAATGATACGTAGATCTTTATCAGTTAGGCCAATTGTTTTTAAGATTGATATTAACTCGTCGTGTTTGACCCGATCGAAAGCCTTTTGATAGTCTACTAAACACATATACACGTCACAGTTCACGTCTCTGCATCTTTGTATGAGGATTTGAATGGCGAAAAGAGCGTCTCTTGTACCTAATGAGTCTCGAAAGCCAAATTGTGTGCGAGTTAGTTGCGCTTCGCATTTCGCAAACATGGCCGTGAGCCATTTAATTTCATTGTTCTCCATGTTTTTTAGAATTTCTGCGTGGAAGTTGTCTGGCCCCGTCGCCTTTCCGTCCTTTATTCCTTTTATTGCGGCTATCACTTCTTCTTGAGTAATTTCCGGTCCTGTGTTACCTATGGAGTCCCCTGTTTTTAGTGTATCGTTGTTTCTCTTATCTTCGAAGGTCTTCTCAACATAGTTTTTCCAAACTGTTTTTATTTCATTTACATCTAATATTGTATTGCCCTCATTATCTTGTAAGCATCCGGTTTTCTTTGGTCGTTGTAATCCTGCTGCTTCTTTCACTTTTTTGTGCAGATTGAAAGAGTCATGTTTACCATCTAGTGATTCAATCTCTTTGCACTTTTCCTCCATCCAAGCGTTTTTGGCGTCTCTAATCTTTTCTTTATTTCTTTGTCGATTTGTGTGTATCTGGTATTGTCTTTGTTCTTATTTTTCCGTCTTTCCTCCATCATATTCAATATGTCGTCTGTCATCCACATCTTCTTTTCGCTCTCATTGGGCGTAAATATATGTCAAGAATTTCTTGATTTGTCTCTTTAAGCTTCTGGATTTTCTCTTTGTGTCGGCTGCTATATCTGTTTCTTTGATTTTTCTTTTAATATGTTGCTGTATTTCTTGTTTTATATCTTTATCCTTCAGTTTCCTCAAATCGTATTTCTTCGCTTGTTGTTGTTTAACTTTCTTCAATTTGAGTGTTATCGTGCCGACAAGAGGGTTATGGTCAGATTTGGCATCCGCACTTGGATATGTCTTTACTGCTGTTATTGCATTTCTGTATCTTTTATTGATCAAGATATAGTCGATCTGATTTCTGACGACGTGTTCTGGGTTATCTTGGGGACCTCCAAGTGTATAGGCGTCTTGGTGGTAACTTGAAGAACGTGTTGGTGATGACTAGTTGTAGTTCTGTTGCAAAAATACTTAATCGATTTCCTCGTTCATTACGTTCTCCCAGTCCAAACGGTCCTATGATTTCACCACAGCTTCCTTGGCCTATCTTGGCATTGAAGTCGCCCATTACTAATGTCAGTTCATTCTTTTTACTTTCTTCATGACGTTATTCAGATCATCATAAAATGTTTCAATTATATCCTCGGATTTGTCAGCCGTTGGTGCGTATATTTGGATTATATTGGTTTTGATGGGGAAGGTGTTAATCTGAATTAGAAGTATTCTCTCAGAGATTGGGACAAAGTTTGTAACATATCTGCTAATTTTTTTGTTAAGGATAATGCCAACTCCATGTATATGTTCACCGTTAGTGTTTCCTGAGTAGTAAATAGTGTGTTCGTTTATTAAGCATTGTCCTGATTCAGTCCATCGCATCTCACTGATCCCCAGAATATCTATGGATAGCCTTGTCATTTCCTTGATGGTATTGTATATTTTACCAGCTTCGTACATGGTTTTCACATTCCATGTACCTATCTTAGTAGTTCGTCTGTAGGTATTCAAGACAGGTATGTTTTTATTGAAAAACAAAGATAAACAAGTCTAAACCGAAAGGGTCTGGAAAACAGACGGGTCTATACAGTGTCTATCTAACTTTGATCAAACTGTCTATTTAAAAAATGTGTGTTTATTACAGCATTATGTGGAGCAGCGCACTCTTGCTGGAAATATAGCTGTACATATTGAGTATTGGGCAATTCTTCCAAATTATTCTACGCGTGGTATTTATCTTAATTTAGGTTACCGCCAATAAAATATGGTCCAATTACTCTGCTGTCTAAAAACTCGCACTAAATATTCTTTGGATATTATTCTCAACGACAAATTTAGGATTTTTGTAGCTATAGTGTCTATGGTTGTTCTTATTAAAAACGCCGTAATTGGTGAATGTGTATTCGTTAGACCATAGAATTTTAGAATAAATCAAATTATTTAAATAATGATTTCAAAAGTGCAATCTCCGCGGATAATCGTTTTTTAACAAATAACGGGTCATTTGGCCTAAGTATTTATGTTTTTTTTTGTTATTTAAAATGCCCTGTTACATTAGTAGATCCTACTAACGAGCTCTTTAACGTACGTCTTGGGTTTTTTTGAACGCTCATCAAAACGCTTAAATCTAGATTTTTATTTGTGATTCGTACGCCTTTCTTTGGTGCTTTAAAAGATCCGCACATCCTCAAATTAGTTTTCAGTTGCGCAATTTTCTTACAATGTGGTGATTGCCTATTAGGAAAACGTTCCTGATAAATTCGAATAGCGTCATACAGTCTTTTACCGCATCCAAAATAAACTTGAAGCAAATACGTTAAACACGCAAAATTTATATTTTACATTAAGAATAATTAGGATATAGAAAAATTACAAAAAATTACTTATTGATGATCGTCAAAATTCTCTTAAACCGACAATGACAATAAATAATTAATAAATTTGATGTTGTCAGTATTTGTTTTTATAACATTATTGGAAACAATAGAAAATAGCTTTTTACAAAAATATAAAAAAAGATATTGATTGAGTACTTACTGTGAATATTAACTGCTCCATTGCGAAAAGATAAGAAATTGTTTATATTATACTTGTCACAATTACAGTAACGTAGTTTCAACAAGATGGAGCAACATAGTACACATCTGGATAATAATGTTTTTATGTAACTAATTTCAAAGTTACCATACTCAGAGCACAAATAATCAAATATTATTAAAAACTTGCAATTTTTTAAATTCCGTTATCTAAGCACCAACATTGTTTTTAAACATTTGTTTTTGGTGTATTCCAGTTTTCCCATTCTTTAAATTCAATATAACTTAGTATGATATCTGCTGCTTTATTAAACAAATTTTACAAGAGTGTCAGTGTCAAAACGAATTTGTTACATGTGTTTTATGTAACCAACTGTTAATTGTTCCATTCCAAATCTCGAATGCAGAATTTTTACACGGCGCACTCTGATGAGGATTATAATTTCTCACTCGCATGGATAATTTTGAGTGTGAAATTCCTTTTTGTGAAAAAAACGTCAATTTAATCATAAAGTGTGTGAAGTGGTGTAAAGGAGGACTAAGGCTATGTCTTGTGTAATTAACAGGGATACGTCGTTCACTTTGTATATTATGGCACGATAATCCAGAATCTCCGAACAGCACCTCTGTGTCAATCTTCTACAAACGAAGATTTTATAATTTATAAAGGTGCAGCCTTTCGTTGGTATACAAGAACAGGAGGAATAATCCTAGGGAAATAAAAACTTAATTTAATTATACTGAATTTTAACGCAAATGATCAGATTTGTGCATGTTATAATTTAGATAAACAAACAGATTTGTTAGAAATTCGCATTAATCAAAATGCCATTTAAATGTTTTTGGAAAATTAGTCTTTAAAAATTGTAAAAGTTTTAATTACAACTGAAAACTTAAACACTATAATCTGTCACATATGGACAATCAACAGTTGTTTCGACTTACATAATAATTATCGAACATGAAGGTTCTGTATCCAATGATAACACACCTATATTAATCTTAATATTAGTTTAGCATTTCTAAGTATATATTTAAGTAAAATACAATTTAAACTATTATTACTATTGTCACTGCTGTTCGAATCTGTGTGTCAAATCGAGCGGTATAAATTTTTTTAGACGTGGTTGCACCTCATTGTCATATTATATCATGCGCTTCACTAGGATGTTAGGATGATCACTGATTCTATTACTATAACGCGAACTAAATTTTTGTATTTCCTCGTTAATGGTAGGTATTGCGAGGTCCTGTATTATTGTATCGTTGGTTACGTACCATGGTGCGTTTGTTATTGCTCTAAGCGCCTTAGATTGGAAACGTCAGATTATTTCAATGTTGGATCTACTGGCTGTACCCCATAGCTGTATGCCGTAACTCCAAAAGGGCTTTATCATACTTTTGTAAAGGAGTATCTTGCTTTCCAGATAGAGTTGTGATTTTCTTCCTATCATCCAGTACATTTTTTTAAGTTTCAGGCCCAATTGCTTACGTTTTGTCCATATGTGGGTCTTCCAGGTAAGTTTCATGTCTAGGTGAATGCCGAGGTACTTTACGCTGTCAGCTTGGAGTATTTGTTTGTTATTAAACGTAACCAGAGGACATATGCCCCTTCTTAAGATGTAAGTTACGTGCACTGATTTGCTTTCGTTTATTAGGGTATGCCACTTATTGCACCAGTTCTGTATCTCATCCAGATGTATCTTTAGTTGCTGAGATGCCAGGATTAGATCTGTGTTGGATGTGAGTATCGCCGTACCGTCGGCGAAAGTAGCGACCATGTTGCCTGGTATTGTCGGAAGATCTGCTGTAAACTGGTTAGATATGACCGTAGAATTTCGAAGTAATCAGTAGGTAAGATTTGCTTAATTTTGCAGATGAGTCCCGTATGCCAGACCTTGTCAAAGGCTTGTTTAACGTCAAGAAATGTTGCGGCACAGTATTTACGTTCTTTGAAGTCCTTGGTAATTTTGAATACAACTCTGTGGATTTGTTCTATTGTTGCATGTTGTTTGCGAAAACCAAATTTATGGTCTGGTAGAATGTGATTGTCCAAAGTAATTGGGGAGAGTTTTTCTAGGAGCAGTTTCTCAAACACCTTTGACAAGACTGGTAATAGGCAGATTGGTCGATATGATGACGGTTAGTCTGTAGGTTTCCCTGGCTTAGGGATAAGTATTATCATTGAGACTTTCCATTGTTCAAGTGCCGGAGTCGTAGTATTCCATTAAAAAGAAAGGTTATAAATTGGTAGCCTTTATGCGGTAGTTCTTGGAGAATTTTATCCGTAATTAGGTCTTGACCAGGGGCTTTGTGTGAATTCACTTTTTTATCAATGGTAGTTTTAATTTGTGAGATTTTGAATGGTTTAATCGGTGGGGTCATTTGATAAGGCATTTCCTACAAATGTTGTATTTCTTCTAATTCATCGTTGTCCATCGGAAGTGGTGTGAACGTATTAGCTAGATGTTCTGCGAAAGTCCTCGCCTTCTCGCTGTCGCTTTTAGCCCAGGTGTTGTTGGGAGTTCGGATTGGTGCTTTATGCTGTTGAGGATGTTTTAAATATCTGGTTGCTTTCCATAGCGAATAGTCATTAGCTTCGAGCGGAGACAAGTGTCTCAAATATTTTTGTATGTTTTGGTTTCTAATTTCAGATAGGAGATTTGTAAGTTCTGCGGAAGCCCGATTTAGGTTTCGCTTGTCATCCGGATGCTTTGATATTTGCTATCTCCTTCTTAGTCTATGTTTTTCTGCAACTTTTTTCTTTACCACGATCGGGCAGTTTGTTGAATTAATGTATTTGACCGGTTCCGGTGTGGCCTGGCGAGCTGCATTTTGGAGAACCCGATTAAAGAGTGCCACTGCGTCTTCCAAATCCTTAGTCGATTTTAGTGGAATATCAATATTCAGGATTTTTTGGACTATTGCTTGGAAAAAATTTCAGTTTGTATGTTTGTTAATCAGTGTGGGTGACTTCTCCTTGAGTTATATGTTGGTGCCTAGTGTTGCCAGTATTGGTGAGTGATCTGTTGAAAGATCAAGACAGGATCTAATATTAAGAAGGTTTAGATTTATATTTTTTACAAAGCAAAGGTCAAGTAGATCTGGCAGTTTGTTGGGGTTTGTAGGCCAGTATGTGAGTTCGCCTGTAGTCAGGGGTAGTATTTCCAAGTTATTTATAGCTTTCAGCATTTCTCTACCTTTCGTAGTACTTGTTCTCGAGCCCCAGTGGGTATGCTTCGCATTGTAATCGCCTCCGGAAATAAATCTGTTGCCTACTGTATGGAAATAATGTTCATAGTTTTGTTGTTTGTTGTTGTATCGTGGTGGGCAATATACGGCAGATAGAGTAAGTGGCCCTAGCCAGTCTTCGATAACTATGGATGTGGCTTGTAGGTGGGGTTCGCTGTATTTAAGGAGTTCGTGGTGTTTGATAGCATTTTTAACAATTATGGCGGTGCCAGCATGGGCAGTACCGTCTGGATGTTGTGTTACGTAAAGAGCAAAGCCTGGTATTTTAAGGTAGCTGCGTTCGGTAAAATGCGCTTCTGATATCAATACTACGTCGAGACAATGAATATTAATAAATGCAATGAGTTCTTATTTGTGGTATATCAGCCCGTTGGCGTTCCATACAGCTATTTTAATGTGTTGGGCCATTATGGGTTTTAGTTACGATTGTGGTTAGGAGGTTTAGCATGGCGCTCATCTGTTCCATCAATTGTTTCATCATCTGTTTCAGATCTGCTATGTCGTTAGGGTGTTGTTGTGGTAGTCCTGAGTTCGGTAGGTTGGTTGCTTTGTTGACGTTGTATTGGATATTGTTGGGTATAAGTGAGGCCCGGTTGGTATATATTTGTGGTTGAGATCATTTTTGGTCTTTGTGAAGAAAACATTTTCAGGTAGAATTCCTTGTAAACAGGACAACCTTTATAACTTGCAGAGTAATTCCCGTTGCAGTTTACACAAGTAACTTCTTTATACTTGATTGTGTATTCGCATTGTGAGGTGGAGTGTAGGCCAGTGAATTTAACGCATCTGGGTGTGCGATTACAAAAGTTTTTCGTGTGACCATGTTTTTGGCACCTAGAGCATCGAGGTATGGTTTTTTTAGGGCGTGGTGGTTCCAATTTTACAACAGAGTGCATAAGTGTGTCGATTTTATATATGTCTTTGTTGTTATCTGATGTTTTGAAATCTATGACAAAGAGAGGCAGTTCTAATTTTGTCCCAGCTTGTTTTACGTTCCATATATTGGTTGCTGAATGGCCGAGAGATTGCAATTCCATTTTTAATTCGTTTGTGTTAGTGGAAGGGTGTAAGTTTCTATGGAAAACACGGAAACCCCGTTCTTGTTTAACCTTGTAGGTTTGATATTGCGTATCTTTTTCCTTTAAGCCTTCAGTTATAATCATGTATGTTTCTGGTGTTTTTGGAAGTATTTTAATTTCAGCATTTGGGAGAGCCTTAATTGTGTAATTGTCTTTAGCTAGCACTTTCAGGAATTTCATTAGGGGTTCAATTGTTTTGACGCCCGAAACAAAAATCGGCGGGGGTTTTAGTTCGGTTTTTGTGGATGTGGATGTCTCCTGTTCATTTGAATTTTCATTTTGAAGTGGAGTAAAATGGTTGGATTTAGCCAATAACTTGTGGTTTTAGATTGTTTTGTTTGGTTCATCTGTTTACAAAGGTTATCTTGTCAACCGCGTTTTTTATTGCTTATTACTTGCCAGTTTGAGTCTTGTGATGTTGAGGCGTTATGCTGATGAAATATTGGTTGAGAGTGGAATGTTGATGTAAATGAAGGTTGACGTACGTTTTGAATTGGAAATTGCGAAGGTATGTTGTTAATATTCAGTAGGACATATTGATAATTTTGTTGAGAATGTTGCATTTGTTGTATTTGTTGTGCTTAGTCTATTTGCATAGGAGAAAATTGCTGGACTCCCGGAGCCGTTGGGGCTGGGTTATTGTAATAGTAGGCCATAAGGCCTTTGTTATTTATTGCCAGTAAGTCGGGCAAAATATTTCGACAATGCACGTAAATCGAATTATTAAATAAATAAATGTAGTATTCTTACGATACGCGACCGCCGGGTCACTCGCTTAACATATCTTGCCTAGCCGAGTTTATAGAAATCTTTTGGATAGACAGAACAAACATTTTTAGGGCAAAATTTTATATTTTTGCTGACAATTCTTATAATTTTTTGTGATTTTTAGTAACGTTAGCATTGATGCTAATTTGAAAGGCCTTATAACGCTCTTAATTTTAATGAATGTTTTGTTATTTTTGGAACTGCTAAACTATTCCTAAACTCTGGGTCTGCATAAGGTTTGTTAAAAATTTTTAAAAAAAATTAAACAAAACATTTATTTGATTTTCGAATTTTTGTTATATGCGTACACTTTAATATAAGGTTTACATACATTCACACGTCTATAAGGAAACAAATAAACAAATGCTTATTTTATCTAAGAACTATCATTTAAAAATTATTTCTTTTTCTGACTTTAGAACTAGCAAACATCTTGATTATGCAAGGTCCGTAATTTTTTCTTATTTTAATGTTCATCAGTTTTTTACTCTCTTAAAAGCTAAAAAGGGTCGTCCTCCAGTATAGTTCAAAACTGTCGTATTCAAAAATCTTAGAACGGAATTACAAAAAGTTAATTGTATGTTCCATGACTTTAATAATGTTTTTTTTGATAATTTATTAACTAATTGCAATCTGTATATGAAGATACAATAAGCAATACAGATAAATGTTTGGAAGTGCCATGAATAGATATGAGAGATAGGATTCACCAACCCTAACTCCAAGATTTCTTACATATGCATTTAACTACTATGTAACAGGAATTGCTAAATTAAACTATTACAGCTGTTCAAATCTATATAGCAAGTCAAAGGGCTTAATTCTACTCAGTCTTTGAATGTTAGCACTATTATCTAAATGTTCCTTCCATGATAGGGCGCTGTCAAGCTGTAGGCCTAGGTATTTCACCTTTGTTACTTGTGGTAGTGGAGCATTGTTCATGAAGACTTGAGGTACGTTGCCTCTACATTTTGTAAACGTGATATGGTATGATTTGCTTTTATTTATTTTTACCGTCTACCTTTTAGGTCACATATCTACTCATTTAAATTTTTCTGTAAGATTTTAGCAACTATCGTGGGATCTTTGTGCTTAACCATGATCGCTTTGTCGTCGGCAAAGGTAGCTGTGAAAGATTGGTTATTAGTGGGTAGATCAGCGGTGAAGAGTAGGTAAAGGAGCGGCTCCAGCACGCTGCCCTGTAGTACGCCTGAAAGGATATGATAGAGTTCAGTTAGTTGCTGTTCATATTTCACTTGGAAGAATCTACCATCTAGGTAAGATTTTAGAACAATGTAATATGGGTGTGGTAACGAAGATTTTAGTTTGTAAAGAAGACCGTCGTGCCAAACTTTGTCAAAAGCTTGACTGTCATCAAGAAATGCTTTCTTCAAAACATTGGTTTATAAAATCTACCACTCGGTGCACTTGATGTATGGTTGAATGATGCTCTCTAAAGCCAAATTGGTGGTCTGGAATAAGATCGAGTTCTTCTACAATAGGTATAAGTCTTTTGAGTAGGAGCTTCTCCAGTAGTTTGCCAAGTATAGGTAAGAGGCTGATAGGCCTATAGGAGTTGACTTCATTTGGTGCTTTACCAAGTTTTAGAACTAGAAATACTTGGACAACCTTCCAGGGAGCTGGGAAATAACCCAGTCTTAACACATTGTTGTATATTGTTGTTAGCATAACTAAGCCTTTATGTGTAAGTTTCTAAATAAGTTGTCCTGTAATTAAGTCAAAGCCATGAGCCTTTTTTGGATGAAGATTACATTCAATCGTGGTTTTGACTTCCTGGACTGTAAAGAGATGTGGTAGCGGAGACATCTGATACGGAGCTTCTAGAGCATTCTTAAACACTAGATCTCCATCAGGAGTAATGGACGACGGTAGGGTTTGAATAATTTTACTAAATGTTGCGCAAAAACGTTTGCCTTTTCTGAGTCAGTGCGTGCCCAACCTCCATCCTCTTTACGTATAGGGGGGACAGGAAGTCTTTGGTGTTTTTATTCTCTTGTTCGCCCTCCATAATGAGTAGTTTGTATCATCTGTAGCTGTAAGGTTTTCAAGATATTCTTGGTAGGATTCGTTTTTAAGGTTGCTGATTAGGATTTTTAGTTCTCTAGAGGCTTGATTATATCACGTTTTGTCAGAAGGTTATCTAGTGGTTTGCCAGATTTTTTGAAGGCGTCTCTTCTCAGCTATTTTCTTTTTAACAAATATTGGACACCATTCTTGTATATTTTTATTTGAAATAACTGGTGTGGCAGTCCAGACTGAATAATCCTAGTAAAGTTTAAAACGGCGGCTTCTAAGTCTTCGACAGTTTTTAATGAAATTCTCATGTTTAGTTGGCCGTCCACTAGGCTTCCGAAGTGTGACCAGTGTGTTCTGTCGTTAAATAGCTTAACTGGCTTCTCTTTTTCGATGATTGTAGCACTCACAGTGGCTATAACAGGAGTGTGGTCAGAGGATAAGTGCAAACATGAACAGATATCCAGATATCCCGAAGCGATACCTTTTGTAACGAAAAAGTCTAGCAAATCCAGTAGTTTTTGGGGGTCACTCGGCCAATATGTAGGTTTATATGTAGATAAATGGTTTAATTTCAGTTCTTGCATGACCTGGTACAGAGTTCTGCCCCTGCCTGGGGGAGAAAGGCGGGAACCCCAGTGAGTATTTTTGGCGTCGAAGTCTCCCCCAGCCATAAATCTGCTACCGAGTGACCAAAAGTATGAGATGAAACCCTACTTATTGACAGGATAATTTAGAGGACAATAAACTGCAGACAAAATAAGTGGACCATGCCAGTCGATAATCTCTAGAGTTGTTGCTTGTAGATAGTTTTCTTTAAAGTGAGGTAGCTGATGATGTTTGATATATTTCTTAATTATTAATGCAGTGTCACCTTTCGCATGTGTTTCGGCATCTGGATGATTAGTAGAATACACTGTATAGTTTGGTATCTTAAAATGACTTTTGCTGGAAAAGTTAGTTTCAGATATTAAGATATCAATGTGTAACAGAAATGTAGTAATCTCCTGTTTGTGGTTATGGAGACCACTGGCATTCCAAAGGGCTACCTTATACATTGGAGCCATTTTTGTTTTTAGACATTTCTTTTCTCAAATGTCTGATTTCAGTTGCTAAGTTATTAATGGTTTGTTGTTGGGCATTAGTAGTTTCCTGCATCGATACTATTATAGAGGTTAAGTCTCCTATTTGTTGCCCGAGTACATGGTTGTTTTTATACGGAGATAGAGGCATTTGAGATGTAACTTGATTTTGAGATGATTGAGGAGATACGTAGATAGGTTTGTTTTGGCTGTGTGCTAAGTTTTGATGTATAGAAACTTTATTTTTTATAATATCTGCCCACATGTGACTTGGATTTGGGTTTCCACTATGTGTAGATGGCTGATTAGTTAATAACTGGTGTGTTGTCGATTGAGTGGGTTGCTGTTGATTGTAGAATAATTTGACCTACCTTGATTGGGGAATCTTCTATTCAGTATATCCATATAAACTTTGCAATCTTTATAGTTGGCGGGGTGTGCGCCTCCGCAAAAAAAACGCATTTTACTGGTTTACCATCAAGACAATTTTTCGAACACTTCCCATAGTCGTGGAGATCTGCGCATTTTACCCAGCGGGGGGGGGGGGGGGGTTTAAATCTGATGCATATGTTTCTGGTGTGTCCATAACACTGGTAGTTCTCTTGCACTGTGGAATCTGAGGTTTTCTTATTGGCTCTTCGAATACTACAATAGCATTTTTTCTATTTTCAATTTTAAATATTTCTTTATTGCTTGGACTACGTTTAAGATCAATGAAAAACAGGTTTTTCTTTTGTTTGGTTTCTATATTGATAACGTTAGTAATGTTTACTACTTCATGGCCTTCTGTGGCAAGAGATTTTTTGATAAGGTTTACATCTGTGGAATGATGCATGTATTTTAAGACAATTCTAAAAGTTTTTTTTCTTCTTCCAGGCTATAAGTGTGCCTTGCAACTTTTTGTTTATCTAATACATCGCTAATTTTTTTGTAGTTATCGACACTGTTTAGTTGTAGCTTAACTTTATGGCCTTGCATTAATTGATAGTAGTAATCTTTTTTTTCAATGTGAGAGTTGATTAAGATGAGTAAGTTTGAATTGCTGTAACGTAGTGAAGAATGATAGTAACTACTTGCGGGGTGTTTTCTTTCTGTTTGGTGTTTGATTGTCCTGAGGGACTTGCATCGGTGAGAACCGCGTACCTATTCTTAGTCAATATTTCGGACGTTGTCTGTTTGGCTTTTTGTGGGTCGCCTTTTCTTTGATTTTCTAACCTCTTGGAAGTCATTAAGGGTAAGTACTTCCGTTTTGTCACTAGTAACTAACATGTTGTCTTCAGTGGATTTATTTAACTCTAACTGTAATGTTGTGGAATTTTGACTATAATCTCTATGTGGTATTGATATTGTGGTAAGGGCGTTAATATGTCCGTCTGTCATTCCTGTGGACATGAGTTCAGATCGAGTTGGATTTTCTTGCGCAGGAGTTAATTCAAATATGGGAGCGTATTGCAATCCTGCTGGTTGCAGAACGGAGTTGAACTGTACTTGATAGCCTTGCTGGGGTGCAGGTTGAGATGAAAATTATTGTTGGGGCGGTTGCCATTGCATTAGTTGCGGTTGTTGTGATTGTGTCCATTGAATTTGTTATTGGGGACTATTAAACACAGGATTGTGATAATTTGCGATTGAAATTTGCTAAATAATTAGTATTACTATTATTATCATACATTCTGAACTAATTTGTTACAAATTTGAATTTTAAAAAAAAATTTTGAATAAATAATTTAAAGGTTTCACCAGATGAGCAACTGGAGCCGGAGGTACGGCGCGGTCACCGACTATCACTCGCTTATCACACGACGACCACACACTTTGAGCTACAAAACTCAAATGGTTTAATAATGCTAGGGGTCCAATTGTGTTTTTAGTTTGATATTTTTATTTTATTTGTCAATATTTTTATGAATTCTAAGAAATGCTACTAAATATACACATTTCTTAAGGAATCATTCATCTATATCTAAAATGTATTTTTCTAATAGTTAATTTGCCCTCTGACGTATTCTGTCATAGAACTCCTTATCTATTTCTGTACAGATTGTTCTTTTTCGTACTAGGTTGAGCTTTAAAGAGTCGATTGCAAAATAATATGTTCCCATAACAAAACACTATCGCCCAAAAGAACTCCTAATTTCCATCTTTGTCTTTATTAAAAGGAACTTTTGGTTTCTTCTTCCTTGTAACGTATATCTTGAAAACGTCAGTTTTACACATCAATTTCTCTTTGATTTCTAATCTTGAAAACTCATCTTTGCTTCTAAGAGTGTTCATAAAAACTTTTAAAGTTCTGTATAGCGCAATGACCTTTATTGTGTCTGTACATTCTTATTGAAGCCTTTCATTTCCATGCTCCTCGGTCAAGTACAAAACTTTACAGTATCACATATGTTGAAGCAACTAATGCAATTTTTTTAGATATGGCCGCAGAAAATTCTTACCCATTGTTATTATTTCCAGTACGGGACAGTATCAAATGTCCCCTGGCAATATTATTGATGAGGTCCATAAAAAATCTAGGCACCGTTCCAAAGTCCAAAACTAAATTTAATTGTGGTCTAACTTGCTGGTGCTCGATATGAATATCTCAAACATGGTAACACTTTCGTGGGTAACTCAAATACAAAGGAAAATGTCCCGTTCATAAAACACAAAAATAATGAAAACAATATCACATCTCTGTTAGTTCCAACGTGGACATGTATTACCAACCTCAATAACAATCACACCTAACACGAAAACCGCAATAGATGTCAAGATGCTTCTAGTACGCAGAGCTTCGTACACCTGTGCACTCATTTCCGGTTGTTTAAGCGACAACGCATATCCATCAGTATCTTGGGCAGAGGAAAAAAATTGTACTTTTATTCTGGGTCGATCTATCGTATATCCAAAGAAGCAGCACTTTCCATAGTAACTCGAAAACATGAAATAAGGTGCTTTTTGTGGACCATAAATTTAATAAAAACGTTAACGCATGTATGTTATTACCAGTATTTTTCGAGTCTTTTCAAACAAAATTCAGATAAATTGAAAAACAACAAAATTTTATTATTAAAAATTTACAAACATTCACTAATTATAAAGATATGAAACAATAGACATATTTGTTAAATTGAAGTTTGGAATCAAAATAATTAACTTTTAATTGTAAAAATTAAATAAATTAAACGCATGCCCTCCAAAACAAATGATTTACAAGGCTAAAGTTAGCAAAAGTTTTGGCAATGTCGATCAAATATTTTTTTAGATGCAGTAGCTCAACGTCGTCAAGTTCGTCTGCATAATATTTACGAACTAATATACCGTTTTTGTAGTTCAATTCTATGTGCAGCATCTCGTCGTCGCATATCATGGTATTATGTTTGCCGTATTGCTTAAGGCGTTCCCAAATAGAAAACAGTGTCTTCGCCTAAAAAAGAAATTACGTAATACCACGTTTAACAGAGACATCTTTTAACTCGCCCTTCTCAATCCCTTTTTCGGGTCGTAAACATAGCTGCAACTGTCCTTGCACATGAGCCACATGATATTATAATTTGGATTGTCGTTCATAGAAAGCATTTTTACTTTTTGTTCAATAAATGGCATGATTGTGTTGGACCAGAGTATAATATCGTAGTATTGGTACACGCTTTCAAGGAATTCATGTAAATGAGGACGCATCCCCGACTCTGACGTAGAAGAAAAATACTCAGATGGATCATATATAGTATAGTCGATGTCCAAAACCAGAAGGCATTTATTGTAACGCGGAAAATTCAAAACTTTTATTCCTTCCGTCTCAAATTGGAGCTTCAGTTTGTACAACGGATGATAATTTGAAGAAACCAGCCTTAATTCTAATTCTCTACAGTATCGACCACAAACGTTCTCTATCAACAATATCAAGCAAGGCATAGGTAATTTGGTTAATTGCTTCACGTGTTTGACTTTACATTGGTTTTCAACTACATCTAACACACACAAAATAAAATCTAAATTGTCAGCAATATTACAGCCATTTACCACCCACCTCCAAAATCTACGTTGGAGACCATTTGGTGATGCACCAGAATGCCGGTTTTCGCAGTTATCCGACTTTTAACATCCCTAATAGTGGTGTCATCGTCTATAACCATTTTGTAGACCTCTGTGCAAAATTTCACCAATACCACCTCTTGCGATAATAATTTTCGAAGACAAAAAGTCACAGAAGGATAATCCATCGACAAATACAAGGAATCGGTCGATGAACGGCGGGTTTTCTACGACTAAAACAGGAGAAACCTGCTTATGCTGAAAACGCCAAAAATAGTTTGACGGATCTGCTTCTCTGAAACTAGGCGACGCGACAAAATAGTTTCTGTACCGATCTATCATATCTTGAAATTCGCAGTACATTTCTGGCTAAATTAAAAACAAGTAAAAATGTACACCTTTATACATTAAGAAAATGGTAAAACCGCTATCGCATATCTGTTACTTTCAATGTGGTCAATATGACGATATCCGAAAACATTCACACTTAACACGATAACCGCAATAGATTTCAGAGTGCGTCTAGTACGCAGAGCTTTGTACACTTGTGCACTCTTTTCCGGTTCTTTAAGCGATTACGCATATTTGTTAATATTCTGGCCATAGAAGAAAAATTGTTTCTGGACTGACCTATCATATCTCAATGTTGGCAACACATTTCCGACTAAATTACAATCAACAGAAAGCGTACCCTTTATAGACCACGAAAATGGTAAAATCGCTAACGCAGGTCTGTTACTTCCAATGTGGTCAGTATGACGATACCCGAAAACATTCACACTTAACACGATAACCGCAATAGATTTCAGAGTGCGTCTAGTACGCAGAGCTTTGTACACTTGTGCACTCTTTTCCGGTTCTTTAAGCGATAACGCATATTTGTTAATATTTTGGCCATAGAAGAAAAATTGTTTCTGGACTAATCTATCATATTTCAATATTGGCAATACATTTCCGGCTAAATAAAAAACAATTGAAAACGTACCCCTTTATAGACCACGAAAATGGTAAAATCGCTAACGCAGGTCTGTTACTTCCAATGTGGTCAGTATGACGATACCCGAAAACATTCACACTTAACACGATAACCGCAATAGATGTCAGAGCGCGTGTAGTACGCAGA
>JARFIY010000225.1:0-18948 GCA_036346155.1 Sinelater perroti | reverse complement strand
TTAGTGAGGCGAAGTTGGTTCTATATGTTCGGTGATGACAGGTAGGTTTCTTTCGATCTAATCAATTATAAATGCTACTTTTGTTGGACTGCATGTGACTTTTGGTGTGAAAACACTTTCCAGACGGTTGGCGAATGCCGTGGCTTTTTCTGCATCAGTGTAGTAGTTGTTGATACCATCTGTGATTGTTGAAATTTCGTTGTGCTGTTTTAGAATTCTCTTTGTCGCTTTCCACATCCCAGGGTAGTTTGGTTCAAGCTCTTGAATGTATTTTTGGTACTCGGTTATTCTCTTTTTTTAGCTGGTGTGTTAGGTAGTTGAGTGATCGCTTATCAGATGGGTGTCGACCTGGTTGCCATTGACGTCTTGCTTGGCTCTTTTTTTTTAATAAGTTCGGTTATGTAGTTTGAGTGGTAGTAGTGTCTGGGTTTATGATACAATTTTTTCTTTGATGTTGCCTTGAGTACACTATTTACAGTGGACTTTGTAAAATTTGATATTGTAACGTCAATTCCTTCTGGTACACGAACACGTGTTGCTTACCCAATTAATCTGCAAAGTTAATTGATTTAACTGCTGCCGGATTGTAGCCGTCTCGTTGTTTTGCGGCACCTGGGCCACGCTTCCGGTTTCACACGGGATTGCAAACACGCGATCCGGTATCTCCGAAAGAGCCATGTCAGTCAGGTTCGACGCCGCTAACACTCCCTGTATATCTGATGGTAACCAATTTTTTCACAGAGTGAA
Source organism: Sinelater perroti (assembly GCA_036346155.1). Taxonomy (NCBI): domain Eukaryota; kingdom Metazoa; phylum Arthropoda; class Insecta; order Coleoptera; family Elateridae; genus Sinelater; species Sinelater perroti. The sequence goes on along the minus strand of JARFIY010000225.1, from coordinate 18,201 downwards.
AATAAAATCGTCCGATATCGATTATGTTGCGAGCTTCCTCAGATCCTGGTAAAATTGAAACGGTTTTCGGTCTCTTGAACTTTAAAAATTCATACTGCCTCTCTGCTGTCGGGTATCACATCTTCCACTTTATCGATGTACTTCTCTCCGATATTCGTAATCGAAACATTAAATTTTATCTCATTCTTAGTGATCCTCACAGCAGCAAAATGTGCCTTTATAAGCCAGAACCACAAGACCAAAATTGCCGTATGCGCGAGCTATTCGTGGATAGAACGTTCACTGTCTCCGCGGTTCTGTTATTTGTTTCGGAGGGCGATATACCCGCGCGGTTACCTCCGTATTCAACATTTTTTTCATTATAACACGGAAAAACATTCTCAGTTCACATCTCACATCTATTTACACTACACAATCACGTGGAGGTCACCAATGAAAAGAGTAACTCGTGGGTAACGGACAAGACGGAATCTTCCCGCCCTTAGCAGATTCAAAAACGCAGTTCCGTTCTCCTCGTGCTGCTCAAAGCTTCTCGCTTGCCTTGCCAAAAATAGGTGTTTGATATTAAGCACAATTAGATTTAAATCAAATGCAGGCAAAATAAAAAAAACAAAACAGAGCCGTTTAAACTATACATTTAACACAAATAAATAAAGGTGGCTTAAAGTTGTGCACGAAATGTATCGCCTACCAAAATTACCAATAAGGCCATACCTAAGACTGAATCAAGATTGCTGCGGCGCTGGTAAGGGACACAATTTAACTAGAGGTCGTTTGACACACCCATTGGTCGTACGTACAGTTGCAACACGGGCAATGTCGTCCCGACCAAGATGTAATTCGAAAATTCTCTCTAAACGCCATTTTAGGGGTGGACATAGCTCATCCTTGACTAGTACCAAAGTACCTATGTCAATAGGGTTAAAAAAATTTGCCGTCGCCCATTTTCCGCACTGAAAACACGTGTGAAAATATTTGTCTCTTCAACATTTCCAGAAATTCTGCTGGAGTCTCTGAATGAGTTGCCATCTCAATAAGTGCGACAATTTCACTCTAGACAAATGGGGGTTAGGAGAGGCTGTTAAAGGCTCTAACGTTAGAAAATGACCGGGCGTCAGAACCGACATATCTTGAAGATCCAAACTTATAGGACATAAGGGCTGGGAATTGAGCATGGCTTCTATTTCCTCTATGTTAAAATTTGGGTTCCGATGACACTGAAATGTGTGACTTTGTCGACTTGATCCCGCTCTCCCATAAGCCACCGAAATGTGGGGCCGCAGAAGGATTGGAATGCCACTCAATAGCTTCGGCCTCCACCGCCGAACGCATCGTTTCCATCAACTCGCGGTTAGCACAGACAAAATTAGTTCCACGGTCACTGTAGATTTTGGAACAGCGACCTCGTCTGGCAATAAAACGCCTTAAGGCGGCGAGAAAGGTTTCTGCACTCGCATCAGAAGCTACCTCAATGTGAACCGCTTTGGTGGTAAAACATATGAACAGGCATATGTAGGCCTTATATGGTCTGATTCCTCGTCGTTTGGACATGACCACTGGCAACGGTCCTCCATAACCAACGCCCACGTACGGACTGCTGGCAAATTTCTCATTGGAGGTTGTACCGAATGGGGATTAACTCTGAAGCAACGAATGCATTTTACCAAATAACCTCGAACAACCTGACGTATTGAGGACACCCAAAACCATTGTCTTATTAAATAGCAGGTGGTGTTCACACCAGAATGTAAGTTTTCCTCATGGACATTTTTGACTATAAGCCCTGTTAACTTATGTTTACGGGATATTTTGTGTCGTACGGCATGTTGGATTCATGAAGACTTCCGCCCACCTTCAACAGACTATTTTGGTCCACGAAAGGAGCTAATCTTTCCAAGGATTTGGCACACGGCAAATTGTTGCGTAAATTTATCTAATTCCTGGTGATAGAATTTGGCTTGAACCATTTTTATTATCACCAACAAAGCATTGAACAGGTCTAGCTCAATCAGGGGGCCCGTTTGAGAAAGGTCCCTTTTACTGCAGATATTGAAAAATCTAAAACAGAACGCTACGATCCCCCGAATCTTTCGTAATGATGAGAATTGAGTCAGCAAGTTGTCAATTATTGAAGTTTCGGTTTGGGCAACAAACGACATGATTCGTTTTTCAGACGCTAAATCGTCTAGGCACGTTGATAAGGTATTTCTTAATGACCGCGAATCGGAAGGATCCATTAACCATGAGGAACCTGCCCACCATAAGGAACAGGGTACGAGATCTTGAGGCAATAAAGCCCAGGATGCGGAGTTAGCAGGGTTGTCATGGGAGCGAACGTGCTTCCACAAACTGGGTGGAACTTTTTCTTGTATATGCGTGACTCTATTGGACACAAAGGTCTTCTACTGGCGAGGAGAAAAACAAATCCACGAAAGGGCAACGGTAAAATCACTCCAAGAAATCAGTTCATTTAATACAATAAATGACATAGGTTTCTAGCACGAATGCCACCAGATTGGAAAGCAGCACGGCGGCACACAATTTCAACCTTGGGATTGACAATTGTTTTAAGGGGGCCACTTTCGACTTTGCTATGACTAGAAATATCTTTATTGTTTAATCTTCATCGGTACGCCGAATGTAAATCACATTCGCGTGTCCCGCTTCAGAAGCATCGCAGAACGCATACGTTGATGTGGCAGACCCTTTCCAGCAACGAGAAATTGAAATATTGCTTAATAACGACATAAATGCTTTAAAATTTTCCCATTTCGTAACGACGTTTGCAGGTACCTGGTCATCCCAACCAAGACCCAAGGTTTCGTTCTGCATCTTTGTTCAATGACACCCCGGTAGGATCTTCGCCGATGAGTCAAAGACGACTCTGATCTTAGGGACGTCGTATTGTTCTTTCAGAACACAATGGTGTTGTATGTAGAAACAATCAGGAGAAAAAGACAGGGAATTTCTAACAAGGGACATATGTGTAGAAGATATGTGCTCGGCCATAAATAAATTATACATTGTGCGAAGAACTGGTTCTCGGTAGAGCCGTCGCTCTAGGCATTTAAAACGTCTGTCCGCCATTTCAATGATTTTTCAAACGTTGGGAGTTTATTTTCCTCAAAAGGTAACCGAATACCAAAACGACCGGAAGGCAGGCGAAAATTTCGTTTTGGAAAACCAATTTTCCATTACCTCGTCTTCTGAGGATTTGGCTGCAACATTGGGCATCTCTTCTATATCCAAAATCGTTTCAAACGGCTGTTGCAATTTTTTGAGAGCGCTAAAAAAGGGTGTTTTATCGGCTGATACTGCGCTACTGACGTTAAATCTATCAGTAGCCATCCGAAGGGTAGTACTAATGCCCGCGGGAGATCCATTCACCGATGGAATGACACCATCTCTCAATATCGAAGCATAAACATCTGCGCCCAGCAGTAAGTCTATGGGCCCGGAAATAGCCAAATCTAGGTCGGCCAACTGTAGAGAGCGCAGGTGAGGCCACCCAGAAGGGTTTATATTGTAAGTGGGTAGGGGCGAGCAAATTTTAGGCAAAACGGTAACTTCTAAATCCAGATGGCAGTTGGTATCGATCTGTCTAATTATATAGGAGGTAGAGCTGTGAGAGCATCTGACAGGTACTTGACCTAAATCTCGTACGACTATGGTAGAGGACAATCGCGAGAGCTTCAAACGCGTAAAACAGTCTTTGCTGATGAAGCTGGATTGTGATACAGTATCAATCAGCCCTTTTACCCTTTTCTAAGAGCCTGAATGATCCCAAATTTGTACCATCGCAGTACGGTCGCGGATTGACCGTTAGTCAAATTGATGCTAGCGCAAGCATTGGTTGTGTTGACGGCAACATTGGTAGCAGTGGCAGTTGGGATCGCTACGGTTTGAGGGGGACTAAGTGGCTCACTACGATTTATCGGCTTTAGATAAAGAAAGGTATGATGTTGAAACACAAACGAAGACGCTTAGCGGCAGCAAAACACTCTTGTGGACCGAGTGCTAGTAGCGACTTGCACCGGTAAATGCTATGTGGAGCTTTACAAAATCCACAACATGAATCAGTCATTCAACGCCGGCCCTGGCCGAGCGTTGTAGCAGACGCATGGTGTGGAGAGCGCAAATTAACAACAATATTGGTGAAGTGAAGTTAATCAAAAGTGCTAAAGTGTGCTAAGCGGGTAAAACAAACAATAACGAAGCATCTGGCAATAACTGAAAACAAGGTAGGGCTAGATTTAAGTAAATTTAGAGCGAATTCAGACCTAGAGCCGCTGACAAGAATACGACCGTAATCAGGAAACGAGGTCAAGCGCAAGACGAGCGCCCAATAAGTAACAGCTGATCGCGCATAAGTGTAAACAACGCGCAGACCAGTATTCAGGTAAATTTGCGACTAGCGCGGGACGGTGTTAGCAAGACTAAAGAATTAACGAAGTAGACGGCAAGAAGCGGGCGACGACCTTCACGGAATTGATCCGGGTCGGCCCCTTATCGTGTCGTTTAAATTATAGGCCTTGAAATACAGGCCCGGCTTAAAATTTATCTTCATAAATAACGTGCGATAGAGTGTGCAAAGGTCAGAGGCCTCCTAGGTCGCTGATATCAGCGGCTGCAATGCGATAAATATAAATATTTACTAATCTAAACAATTTTATGAATCCCTACAACTGTCCACAAACGCCTACTGAGGCGGTATTAGCGCAACAAAATCAAGCATTATTTAATGAAAACCAAACAAGAAGTCAAAATGAACAGGCATTATATAATGCTTGGTTATATGAAAAGCAAGCCAGAGAAAAACTGGAATATAGTATGTCACAAATGCAAAACCAATTAAAAGAATTGCAAAACAAGATACAAGAAAAGGCTGATGAAAAAATAACAGCAGAAAATAAACAACAAAAAACTCAAAGCGAGTATTACACGGACGAAGAAGAATTAAGTAGAGAAACGGAATGGATTACAGTTAAAGGCAGAAAAAAGCGAATGGCAAGCTCTTCCCCGCAGGAAGTTGAACGACCTAAAGGAAGGAAAGCAGCTACTCAACCAAAACAGAAGCCACCACCACCTGTCATAATTAATAAGTTAAAAAATTATAACAATTTAGTCGACATTTTCAATTAAAATGAAATAAGCTATAAGGCAGCTTTGCTTTCGGGAGGTAATGTAAAACTCAATGTGGAAAATGAAACTGGTTATAGGAATCTAACACGATTTCTTAACAATACTGAACTTGAATGGTACTCATTTGAAAATAAACAAACGAGACCTATCAAAGTCGTCTTCAGAAAACTACATCAGACATGTAAAATTGAACATATCTTCGAGGATATAAAAACTAAAGGCTTCAAAATTTTAGAAGTGAGACAGCTACTCAAATGGAAAGATAAGACGCCATTAACTCTCTTCGTATTATCTTTTAGAAAAGACGAAGATATTAAAAAAATATATAATATTAATGAAATATTGTATATGAAAGTTGAGATTGGAGCATTTAAAAAGCCTACATTACTTCCACAATGCAAAAAATGTCAAAAATATGGACACACACAAAATTACTGCTGCAGAAAAGCCAGGTGCGTCAAATGTGCAGGAAAGCACCATACGAAAAACTGCCAAAGCAGAAAGACACGAAACCCAAGTGTATTCACTGTGGAGGGGAACACCCAGCTAATTATAGAGGCTGCAGCACAGCGATAGCTCTCCAAAACTTAAGAAACAAAAAACTTAATAAGAAAATTCCAGAAAGACAAGAAGTTAATACGAATAGAGAAGAAAATAGACCTACGCAACAGAGGAGAGTATAGCCGAATATAACTTACGCCCAAACGACAAAGAACGAAACACAATGAGATGAGTCTGGCACTGACACTTCAACTCTAATGCTCCAGCAGATTAAGAGTATGATGGAAGAGCGGGAAAGAAAACAAGAAATATTTAATCAAATGATCTTAGAAAGATTAACTAAATTAGAAAACGCTATCAACATCAAAACTAAACATTAGTTATGGCTAATGATCTTAGAATACTCCAATGGAATGCTAACGAACTCTTGCAACACCAACAAGAGTTACTAATTATACTAGAAACTCAAAATATTGATATATGTCTAATCTTAGAGTCACACTTCACGAACGAAACATATATTAAACTGAAAGGCTACCAAGTGTATCACGCCCTACATCTACAGAACACAGCTAGAGGAGGAGCAACTATTGTAATTAAAAACAGTATAACTCATTATGAGAAATAAAAGTATGAGACAGAGGCAATACAAGCTGCTAGTATATGTATCAAAACACAAAAGTATTTGATTACTGTAGCAGCGGCATACTTCCCACCTCGACATAATCTGCAAAAAGAAGATTATATAAACTTCTTTCAAACTCTAGGTGAAAGATTTATCTTAGGAGCAGACTTCAACGCTAAAAATACACATTGGGGGGCGAGATTGACGACAGCTAAGGGTAAAAACCTTTATCAGACAATCTTGGAATTTAAAGGTAGTTGGCATTCAACTGGTAGACCCACATATTGGCCGACGGATACTGCAAAAATCCCAGATCTACTGAATTTCTATATTTCAAGAAAAATACCAACACATTTTATACAGATCCAAGATTGTGATGACTTAATGTCTGACCATTCCCCTATCTTGCTGACGTTACAGGAAAAAATAGCGACTAGGGAATTAAACCCGACACTAACTAATAGGTTTACCGACTGGGAAGGCTTTAAAACAGAGCTCAGCGAAAAGATTTTACTAAACGTACCAATTTCAACAAAAGAGCAACTTGAATATGAAGCAGAGAAATTTATGATGGATATTCAAAGCGCAGCATGGAATAATACACCAGAAATAAATAGAAAGCCGACAAGGAATAATTACCCAAAAGAAATCATAGATTTAATAAAAAAAAAGAGAAGAGCCAGAAAGACGTGGCAGAGATCGAGAACAAGAGAAAATAAGCATACGTTGAATGCTCTTACATCACAACTCAAAAGGAAATTCAAAAATTAGGAATGAAGCACTGAATACCTACCTTAAAGAAATCACGGCAGATCAAAGTACTGAATACGGATTATGGAAAGCTACTAAGGGAATTAACAGATCAATAAAACATATTCCACCGATACGTAAAGAAGATGGGTCTTGGGCAAAGTCTGACAAACAAAAAGCAGACACATTCGCAGTTTATCTAGAAGACATTTTCCAACCAAACGCAGAACAAATTCAAATGCAAGCTCAGACAGAACCAACTGCAAGAATGGTAGATATCCCATTAGCCACTCCCAAAGAAGTATCTAGAGAAATAAAAAAAAATATTAACCCAAAAAAGGCTCCGGGATTCGATTTAGTCAGTGGGAAAATATTTAAACAGTTGCCAAGGAAAGGCATTATGAAACTTACACACTTGATAAATGCAACATTTAGGTTACAACATGTCCCAGTTTTGTGGAAAACAGCTGAAGTTATTATGATACCCAAACCGGGAAAGCCTGTTAACGATGTAAGTTCATATAGACCAATATCATTGTTACCTATAATAGCAAAGCTGTTTGAAAAGTTATTTTTAAAAAGAATGAAGACGATAATTGACGATCAACAACTCATTCCCCCACATCAATTTGGGTTCCGTAATGAACACTCTACGGTAGACCAAGTACATCGTATTACAGATGTGATAGAAAAAGCACTCGAAGAAAAGAAAATACGCTCAGCGATATTTTTAGACATTGCCAAAGCATTTCGATAAAATCTGGCATGAGGGTTTACTAATGAAATTAAAAAGATACTTCCCTAAGCAATATGTCCAGCTCTTGGACTCGTACCTAACAGACCGAACCTTTAAAATTAAGCAGGAAAGCGTGCTTTCTGAACTCAAAATAATAAAAGCAGGTTTCCCACAGGGAAGCGTTCTTGGGCCAGTACTATATCTGTTGTATACATGTGACATTCCTGAAAAAGAAAATGTTAAACTAGCTACATTCGCGGATGACACCGCAGTATTAGCTACAGGAAATAATATAGATGAAACAACGGCCAAGCTCCAAGGCGCAATTGATGAAATAAATACGTGGATGAAAAGGTGGCGTATAAAGGCTAATGAAGAAAAATCTGCTCATGTAAACTTCACGAATAGAAAAATAAACCACCTTTCAGTAAATCTGAACAACAACATAATTCCACATCAAGGAACAGCCAAATACCTAGGCCTAAATCTAGATGCAAAATTGAAGTAGAAAGAGCATGTCAAAAAGAAAGCAACCGAAGTAAAATTGAGATATAACAGCATGTACTGGCTTATGGGAAGAAATTCCCAACTATCCACCGGAAATAAAGTACTTTTTTATAAACAGGTAATAAGACCAGTATGGATTTATGGCATCCAACTGTGGGGCTGTACAAAAAGGAGTAATTACTCTTGTATCCAGAAATTCCAGAATCGAGTTCTACGAAATATGGTAAATGCCCCTTGGTACGTGCGAGACAGGGATCTGCAACTCCAGGTGGAGATGGTCGAGGACGTAATCAGGAAGTTTGCCAGAAGCCACGAGGAGAGGCTTCATAGGCATCCAAATCAAGAAGCCCTACAACTTCTAGTCAATCAAGATCTTCTCCGCAGGCTCAAAAGAACGAAACCATTTGAGCTAGTGTAGTGTAAAGTGTAGTGAAAAGCAGAGTATAGTGCAAGTGTAGCCATGCCAGAGATGTGTGCAAAATGTTTCAGTAGCTAAGATGGGTCAATGGAAACATCTGAACTAACAAATACTTTAGTAACTTAGGACATAAATAAAATGTTAGTTAATCTTAAAGATTAGGTGCATTACTTGAAATAAATTAAAAAAAATAAATCAGAGTCGAAAGGAGAAGTGGTGGCAACGGTTTGGGTGACAAATCTTCCAGTTTATTGCATCGAATGGTTTGGCGATCCAAAATTCGCTTTATTTGCTCTGCCGGCACTATTGGCATTAGAGGGATTTGATCCTTCTTTCGAACTGTGGATTGTGTCTAAGGTTGCACATTGTTTAAGCAGAAAATCTTCAAGGTCACAATAGCTTGAGATTTTGGAATCGTTTATCTGAAGCTCAAAACGTTTTCGAGTGGATTTGTCTAATTTTTCTAATAACAGCTCGACTAAAATGAAAACCCAAGCTTCTACGTCAAAATTTAAATGTTTTAATATTGATAAATTTTCATTAAAGGTGTCTAACAACTTACGCAATTCTCTGGGACTTTCGCTATGCAATAGCTGGTACTGTCTTATCAATCGCCAGTGCGTGCTGGCCAATCGACGCTTGTTAGAGAAGCGTTCATAAAAGCTGTCGTAGGCGACTTTATAATTGTCTGATGTTAGTGGTATCGCTTTTACTAAAGATAAGGTGTTGCCAGTTAACGAGGTAATTAAATAATTGAACTTTTCGGTGAAAGATAAGCCATCGTGGTTATGAACGAGCTTATCGAACAAATATATAAAGGTTTGTCAAGATTTGAAGTCACCGGAAAATTTGGGAATCTCTATTTTAAGTAATTTTACATTTGTTTTGGCATTTTGCTGGCTGACTTTCGATTCCGACTACACCAGACTTAGAGCAGGAAATGTTTGCTGAAAATGTCGATAACATTAAAACACTGGTTATCTATCTGTTTGCGTATTGTGTCTAAGTCAACAAGCTCTTCTTCGCTTGCTTAGCTCATTAATTTCAAGAGTGTTGCATTGTATTTGCCTTGATCAACTTTAAATCTTTGTTGGTGTGATCACCTGCTCGTCATTAGTTTTTACTGTTACATTGATTTTTACAGTTTATTTTTTTTGTTTTTTAAATTAAATAATATTAAATAGTACTAGAAAATTGTACCAATACTTTGTTTAGGTTAATATAAGTAGAACTAAGTGAAGTCGATTCTATAGCATTTTTTGAGAATATTTAATGTTTTATTATAAGAGAAATCGTATAATAAATTGTTAGTCTCTGTGCGCGTTGTTTCCTAGTAATATTTAAAAAAAATGATTTAGGATTCTGCAGTGATCTGAACTTGTTAATTGTTTACTTATGTAATTTTCTAAGTTAATTGGTTAATTAAAAGCTTTTATGTTTAAGTGGAAAATAATGTACGGCATGATAATAATTAAGAAACATTACAATGTAGAATTTATCAACTATCGTATTCATTTGGTAAGAGGAACAACTTTTTTACATTATTTTATTAAATTTTTGAAATTATCTATAATATTTATTTAGTATAGATTTTAGTTTATTATCAGATATGAAACTTCCATTGTTATTTTATGCATCACTGAAAATAATTAATAATTTAACCAACTTCATTTTACCTTCAATCATTGACCGTTTTATTTGGTGTGTGAATTATTAAAATCAGATAATAAATAAAGATTTCATAATAATAAAAATTTTCAAACACTAACGTTTTTATTATTATCTGATTTTAACAATTTATACACCAAATAGAGCGGTTTCAGAAACATTAAAAAACTTTTTAATTTATATTATTAAAATTAGATAATAAATAGAGATGGTATAATGTATGAAAGTCTTTGTGAATATCTCTGTATATTTATATACACACATCATCGCATCAATAAACTAAAAAATAAATTTTTTGATAAGTTACAGCTTTGAATACTTTGAATGGAGAATAGTAGTTTCAAAATAAAGCGAAAACCAAATTTATGACATAAACAACCATATAATTAAAGGATAGTAAAATTTATGATTTTAAAAAAATGAACAACTTTATAGAGGGTTGTTCAGGTAAATCCTGACGTCTGGCAGGTGACCTACTCAGTCGCTAAATATAATTAAATACCTAGGTTCACTCAAACTAGGGATAATAATGACGGTTGTCTAAGTCGCGGTGCTTGCCACATCGCCCCGCATCAGAGATTTGCGCGACGACCGGACAGAAAGAGTGAACGTATGAGAGCTTTAACCTCTCAGTTCGCAGGCTCTGCTTCCACGCCGGGGTGTTAGAGCCTTATCATTATTGTTATTATGTTGAGATAAACCTTGAATACAAAAAGTTAACTTTACATAATCAACAACCTACGATTGTCGACAAATGAGCCGAGGATACGATCGTAAATCTATTATACTCGAATGGTATTGCGTTAGAAAAAACCGACTTAAATTAATGCGTGGTTTGAATACAAAAATACCCAAGTTACTACGTAGTTAAGAAGTACTGGGAATGTAATCAACAGGAGGATGTAACTACTAACAGGGCAATTTATAACAAGCGATCTGATCTCAAGGGCACTGATAAATTCGTTCTCGAATTGCAAGAAAAGATCGATCAGAATCCTGAGCAGAATATGACTGACCTGACAAAAGAAATTGGTGTGGCGAGGTCTACAGTCAATGCACCAGAACTTGCACTATAAGTTTTGTACTAAAATGCCGCCAACTGGTGACTGATAAAAACAAAATAGACAGAAAGATAAAAGCTTAAACACTGCTAAATGACATCAAATACAACAGTGTTGACTTCCTAAGGTTCTTTTCTGACAAAAAGCACTTCACCCAGTATAGGAAAGTAAAACCAAAATTATTGTTGCAGCTATAAAGATGCCCCTAAAATGCCTACTGTCATACATATAAAGATAAAAGAAAATGTTTTTAAGGAGATTTTAAAATAAAGTTTTTTATATATTTATAAGTATCAGATATAGTTAAAATAGATATCAGACACTTTTTCAGGTTTTAAAGCATGTATGAAACCAATTTAAATTGCTACTGGTTTATACTATACTGCACGCAAATACACAAATAATGAACAAACGATGTTTATGCAGCCAATATTAATGTAATGGAAACAGTTTTTGCGACTGTAACCTAACTTGTCAGTCGATCAGAATGGACTATAATGCGCATGCGTGAATTAACATGACCACTGCCGGGGTTAATGGTCAGCTGTTACATCGTAGTTTGAATTAATAGTCACATCATTTCAAGAAAGACTTTGGTTATAAAAAAACATAAAAAATTAGAGATTTTATTAATATCTGTTGGACATTACGTTGGTTTGTCTGTAGTTGTTTTTTTATAAATGCGAACACTTCTATTTCTGTTGCTTCTGTTAATCTCGCACTCCGATATATGTGTTTTACCTTAAACCAATCAGTTGCAATAAGTCCTGATTCTAAATAATTAAAAAACAGCTGTAATATCTGCTCGTGCTGTTGTGTACCAATTGAAACATTGAATGGCATTGGAAGTTTTTGTATCTGTATTGTTGTAGGTTGCACAAATCAACCTTACATGACGATAGTTTATGAGGTGTAATAGAATTTTGGATAATTAATGCTGTACCACCACGGATCCTCCCGTCCGAATGTTATGATACGGTAAATGGTGTTTTGCGGAATTTTTACAAATGTCCTTTCAATTCTAACGGACTAGTTCTCTATAAACGTCTGAATATTTTATTTTAACTACATAATTATCTAAGCTGTTCTGATATATTTTTTCCTATAGTAATATTCAAAAAGTTGTATGCCATTTTTTGATAACCAACATCGTCAACAAAAGTATGAGCCGGTGTAGATATTATTTTATGGTGCTTTTTTGGGTGTTTCCGATTGCGGTTGTATTATTTGGTTAGAAGTAGAAACTTAAATTTGGGAATGCGATAAAGAATCTATTGGAAAAGAGAAATCTTTAAAATTGGCTAACTTGCATGGTGCGGGCCGGCATAGCATTATTGTTAACGAAAGTAGTTATGCAGTTATGCAGGTAATCTAACGTTTCCTGAGATGTATACTATAAATAAAATACTACTTATAATCTCTCGGCAAAATTAAGAATATTTGACTATTTAAAGTTCAATGCTACGATCGTACGACTGCACCGCCTAAATGATCGAATCGCAACAACGGGTATAATTGATAAATTTTTTACGGCATTGTGGTATCAGTGTTTCTTTTAACTTGCCGCAGAACCATTTCCAAACGGTTTTGTTAGTCTATTGTTTAAAGGTAGTTACGCATATTTCACCACAAAATACTAAGATACTGCATAACAATAAAGCTACTGATTGGATTGATAGTAGTTTGATTATTTAATCTTAGTATATCTTATGGTGATCCGTGGTGGTTTAATGGATAGGTCGCTAGACTACGAAACCAAGAGTTGCGGGTTTGAATCCCGCTCTCGCCAATTCAATCGCTGATATTTTCACGGCCCAGCTCGACTCAGGCTGCAATACATGAGTACCTGATGGTCAAACTCTGGGGTAATAATAGGCGGTCGGTACGTAGCGCTAGTCACGTTACTACCCTTGTGGTACCATAGGCTCTAGATTGTAGCAGACCTATCCTGTTACGACCTTAAAGGGCCTTCAAGACCTGTTACGGGGAACTATTTTATTAGTTTATTATTATTATATCTTATGGTAACTTTTTAAATGACCCACGTAAATTTGATTATTATTAAGTATGAATGAAGCATGAGTAATAGTGGTTCTTAGTTATCATGGAATGAATGATTTTTAACTGGGCTGCTATCTCCAAGCGAAGGTGTCAGTTTCCGATAACTAAAGTTATCTACTTCCTTTCAACCCTAACTATCAAAATCATGCGCACATATCTTATGCATATAAAGAATAGTGGTCATTTAGTGTGCACTTTTCATCAGCGATGGTAAGTGGTTTACTATATGTAACTTGGTCTTTATAAAATTTTTTATATTTAGCAAACTGTTGAATACTACCATGAATACCTTTCATCGCCGCCGTAGACAGCAAGATATAAAACAACTGATTAAAAAGGGATACAAAATTGTTTCTACTGATGAAAATGAACTAAAAGTTGTTTTTCACGGACCGAAAAATTCGGTATATGCAAACGAAAAATGGACCATAGCTGTCCGCATTTGCCCGCGTTATCCAAATAAGCCGCCCAGGCTGTTTTTTGATAATCCGATTTTTCATCCTAATATATGCTTATACAGAGGAGAGGTATGCGTAAATATTTTAGCTAATGACTGGAATTCTCGTTATACACTAAGTGGAGTTTTTGAGCATATATTGCCGCAACTGCTACTAGAACCCAATCCCAATGATGCAGTCAACAAGCAAGCTGCTTTAATATATCGTCAAGGGGAAGATAAATTCAATGACATGGTTAAATCTTATATAAGCCATTATGGGTCGAAAGATATATAAGGCAACATTACTAATTCATAAGATAAAGGGGCGATAGAAAAAAAAATCAGAAACCAAATAAAAAGATTTGGAGATAGTGGTGTAAGAAGAGAGAAAAATGAATGGAGCACAAATTAGAAGAAAAGGCAAGTGTAAGAATACCAAACTGTACTTAGTGAGCAGTTCAACCAGAATAATTCTGTACACATCGGCATGCGAAAATTATATTTATGGTTCTAATTACCTTTCTCTTATCACATACTCATTGTAAATTACTCTGTTAAAGTTTTATAACACTTAAATAAAAAATTTAAAAATAGCATTGTTTTAGTAATACTATTTTTTTAAATACATAAAAAGTAAATAACTTTAAAAACGCCAGCAATGTGTTTGACTCTAATGTCGTAGCTTGACAGACTATTTAAAATAATTCGGTCGGTTGCAAATTAACACTATTTATTTACATCTTTGTACACCCAAGTTAACAAACGTTTTACAGCAAATTGCAACTTATAAATTTTTATACACAAGACAACCGTCTTGTTGCAGTTTGTTAGTTAGATCTGATTCTATTCTGGTGGCGTTTGGGGTGGGAGCGATCTCATCTTGCCCTACCGACACTTTACAATAATTAAACGACTATCTAATATATTTAACAAACATTTAAAGATTTCAAAATTAATACAACTAAATTACGCAATTAACATACAAGAAATTAACATTCCGGCATCTTGAAATGACACAGGGTAGCGGCTTTCAACAACTTAAACCCGCAATTATGCCTCCACGGTTTAACGACACATATAATTTCACTCACTGCACCTTCAGTTTTATTTTTCATTGGAAGCACGCATAATTTCGTAACTGATCTTTTCAAAGTTCCAACGGCGGTCTTTATTGTGACGGTGCGTACCCTTCCATCGCCTCCTGGGTGAATCTTCTCTAGTTTGTCTAAGGTCCAGCGAAGAGAAACCACGTTGTCCTCCTTCAGGATCACCATAACCCCTTCCTTAAAGACCTCAACCCTTTTCGTTACCTTTTAGTTATGGCGACACTGCAGTGAACTTAGGTGTTCGTGTCTCTACTGTTTCCAGAAATGATTTAGAAGGTTTGCTATATATTGCCATCGTGATAAGGAGATCATTTGAATCGTCTGATAAGGGAGTTATAGGTCTAGAGTTTAAAATAGCCTCTATTTGTATGAATAGCGTAGAAAGTTCCTGAAAAGTTAACCTAACCTCTCGCGCAATCTTGAAAAGATTTTTGCTGCCTTTACCGCAGCTTCCCAAAGACCGCCAAAATGTGGGACTCTCAGAGGAATAACGTGCCATTTTATGCTGATATGTTAGCATTCACTGTTGCAATCGGTGGTAAAAAATGTAGTTAAAAAATGAGGTAATTTTTGTAGCTCTGCATGAAAGCCGATAAAATTGGTTCCGTTGCCTGAATAAATTTAGCTACATTTACTTCTTCTACCGATAAATCTACGTAGAGCCGCTATAAAACATTCCGTAGTAAGATTCAGTATAACTTCAACATGCACCGTCTTAATTGCAAAACAAACAAATACGGCCGCGTATGCCTTTTCTAATTTGAACCTCTTTTTTCTCTCTTTTATTGTGAAAGGGCCGCAATAGTCGACGCCCCTAATGTCAAATGGTGACAAGTCACCCATTAAGACTTCACAGCCCTTCACGCGGCTAGTGTAGCTTGCGTTCCCGCGTGCATATAAGATTTGTGGTAATGATGTATGATTAAGCTTGTAAGTTTGTGATAGCTCGGGAGAATAAACGGATGTATTTGTTGCAAGCTCAAATCTGCATTTCGCAATCGCCCACCGAAACATAAAATTTTGTCCTTATTTAGGAAAGGGTTTAAACTTAAGAGCTTACTATTTCGGTCTACTGCTACTGAATTCTCAAGTTGATAAATTTCTTTATCAAACTCTCCGATTGGGCAATTTTAATTAATTTTAGCATGGCCAGTCGCGTTTCCTCTCGGGTGAGTTGTCCTATTTTACGATTGGTTTTCGACTTACAATTCAAAATGAATCTCAAACAGTACGCGGTGACCCTTAAAAATTAAATTTTTTAAAAATTGTTTATTTTTCGCACCCGCGGAAACAACGTTGAAATTTTTTTCGGGCACATCTACATCGCACATTTCTAGGCGCACACAATTTTTTAGTTTATTTTCGGTTAACGCTGCCGGACCTTGCTATTATGATGAATTATTAATTAGATCCAAGAGCATTATACCCCATATACGAGCTGTCGCCGTGGTTAAAAGCCTTACTCTGATGTCCGAAAACTCTGCGCACGCTAGTTCAAAACTTGGTCAGCCCAGGGGTGTATGTAACTTGCTAGCATTAAGTTAATTAAGTGCGTGCTAGTTGGTATAATAAAGCCTTTGAAGCTTGGTGCATTTCAGTAAAAAAAATACGTAGCCTCATGTAATTAGAGTAAAAAATGTATAATATGCTATTTATTGCGCCCCCTCCCCCCACCTCTCGCAATTCTACCCGAAAACGTCTCTGAATCGTAAAAATGCAGTAAATTTTAGATTTTCTCCATATATCTATAAAATTGCAATAGATATAAAAATAAATCTTCTGCCTTTGTTATGGCTTTTCAGAAGAGAAATTTTCTAATAAAAATTTTTTCTTGCATCTTGCAATGTGGTAAAAATCTCATCGTTTTATCTATGTTAGCTCAGCTTCAAAAACGAGCTTTGTGTGATCTCCTCGTGTATTACGCAGGTAAACTTTAATATTTATTGGATGACATTTAGCAAGTACTATTAAACGGTAAAAGTCTTAACGCGTATCTATTGCCTATCGAAAAATGTAAATGATTTAAAAAAATATTGGCTTAACTATTCTTCTTCCTCTTATAGTTACCAATCTTAGTGATTCTTTTAATTCGATACGGTATTTTTCCAATTTACTTTATTCTCCACTAATCTCTTCAGCTTTATATAATTATGGCAATTTAAATAGGTTAGAATTTATATACTTTATCATCAGTATTTTGTCTGTCTTTATTTCAATTTCGGTTTTTAGTTTCCCATATAATTTGTTGATGGGACGTTGTATAATATATTACATAATAAGTGCCAAAACTGCCATAATATTTACCAACATAAATTCATAATAGTAATATAGAGGTGCAATTACAAAATGTTAGTTTTGCCGCCGTGTACCACCAGAGCTATCCACTGGAGCTGCTGGCGAGCCCAGCAAGAAGTTTTTTTTCGGGCATGCTGAAGGCAACTCGGAAATACATAAATAATTACTGTATATTTCGTTATCTGTCACCTTCTCATGCATTCCACCTGGTATCTGTTTAGCGGTCGTTGTGCCCTGCGAATTGCCACTTAAGTCTGGCTGCCTCTCTCTCTCTCTCTCTCTCTCTCTCTCCTCTCTCTCCTCTCTCTCCCTCTCCAATATCTACAATTTTTGTCTTCGCTCTTATCTATGCGTTCCGTTTTTGTCTTTTAATTATTTGTAACATTTTGCGTTCTATGGCTCTTTAGGTCTTTATGAGCTTGTCTACATTTCTTTTTGTCAAAGTTCAAGTCTGAGCTCCATAAGTCTTAACATTTAGTATACAGCTATCGAATACTTTTGACCTAAGATGTTTGGGTAACTTTTAGTTTTGCAATATATTACTTAATCTACGAAGGGCCGCCCATCCCAGTTTGGTTCTTGAGATTTCTATTTCTTGGTTTCCTTTATTAAATGTAAAGCTTTGTTTTAGATATGTTTTGTATATTCTTCTGCTTGTTCTGTAGCGTTCTGTTCTATTTCTATATTTACTTCTTCTTCGGAGTTAGTCATAATTTTTGTTTTTGTGGTATTTATCCATAACTCTACCTTCTTAGAATTAAAAATTAGTTTATTACAACGTAGTTACCTTCATTTATTGTAAATTGTTTATATTGTACTTTTTCCTATGCGTATTATTTTAGTTATACAAAGTCAAAAATAGAGAACTTTTAAGCTATGTGTGTGGGTGTGC
>JARFIY010000224.1:0-17651 GCA_036346155.1 Sinelater perroti | reverse complement strand
TGTTTTTGTTAGAAAGTATTGAAACAGAATAAATTTTTACTTTAGCGAAAATTTTACCTTTGGGATTTCTGCTGCCCGCCCGATTTTTTTTGTGTGATCGATGCCTCCATTTTTATTTTCCAATTTTGCAGTTGAAGTTTTTAATTAAAACATGGTGTTTTTTCTAAGGCTTTTTGCTTTGATATCTTAATATACTTGTTCTACGTACTCATACTCATGAGTGCTCATTGGTAAACATGTATATATGATTTGTATCCCACAATTGGACCTTAGCTGCAGTTTTATATACATGACTCTGTACGATATTGTGTGCTATTTTTTAATTAGATGTTTCTAGTTCTTATATATTATAAGGGCTATGCCGCCTATATCGTCTTGGTAATTATGGCTATTTAATAAAACTCATCCTGTGTTTTAGTTTCTTTAACTTTTCCCGTTCTTATTGTTTATATGTTATATGTAGCGATATACTGTTTCTTTTTGTGTTTATTTTGGCGAATTTTTGACCAATGTTGTTTTTCCAGAATTCTTGGGACCGATTATCGAGACACACAGTGGGCCAGAACGCAAAAAGCGGACATAACTGAAACTTTTTGGTGATCCAAATGTAAGTCCATTCCTCAGTGCTTTGCCTCTTTCTTTAGATTCAAAATGTCAAAAGCCCTTTACGTACGTAAGCGAAGTACTGAGAAATGGACGTACATTTGGTTAATTACTTACACGAGATGGACATTCGTTGGAAAAATATTTAAATAAATAAATCTTTGAATAAATTTAAAAAAATTTATAATTTTTGAATGTATTCGATTGATGAACATCCTTTAGATAAATATTTAAGAATATAATGTTTGAAGAGGGTGAGTTCAAGGGTGAATCAAAAGAAATTAATAATAATCTAAAATGCGTTCAATATTGAGAGAGTATATGGGACAGTTCCGAGCGAAAGGGGCACTTTTGTTTTTCTGGCTCCTGATGACTATATAAATGTGAATTAGAGAGATTAGTTTTTAGCAATATTGTTCATATTCGCTGTTCTCAATTGCGGATACATTTATTTTCATGTTAGGGGAACAATCTAAGATTTATCATGTACATATATAGGTATATTCATTGAAATACCATATTAATACTACTATACTATTTATAGTACTATATTTAAACTATAAATTTATATTTATACTATTGATAATACTTTACTCATTAAGCGCAACATCGCTTTCGGTTTCTGATAAGAAATCATCATAATCACTTTCCTCAAATGTAGATTCTAAATTTGGGAGAAGCTAGGCGTCTCCCCGGATGAGGTTTCTATTGAAGGCTTTTCCAATAAAGATAAAACTTCATTACAAATTGTAGAACTTTTCTGGGGAGTAGTTGCCGGAATGAAGAAAAGCGGATCTGATATAATAAGTAGCCTATTTAATAAATCCTGATTGGGATATTTTAGACTTTTACGGGAATGAAATTCTTAAAGTGCTTCAGGTCTTTATTTTCAATTCATGGGCTTCCTCTGACAATTGTCCAATGGGCAACATTGCTTGTTTAATTATGATTGCCCATGTACCAATATTTTATGGACTGAGGCTGGCATATAATACCATGTGTATTTTTCAACATAGAGTCTTGCAGGGGGCATATTCGTTAAAAGCCTGTACATCAATAGCGTATCCACAAGACACTGAACATAGTACTATTCCAAACTTTTAGTAATGCCTTCATCTACCCTGTAATTGAAGCTGATTGGTGCTAACAGTAAAAACGTTCTTGCTGTTTCCATCGTTTGTGGTTCCGCTGTCACTGTTTGGGATATCGACGAGCAATCCCATTTTGTTGAAAATCCGCCTGAATTTTTCTTTTACGTTCCTCAAAAGTCACCTTGTTTTGTTTCCCTCGTACTTGGCACGTCTTTATGCCTTATCTGTAAGAAATATGTAGCAAGCACTCGAAAAACTTTATCCAGGCATGAAGAGAAGATAGTCCGAACCGTAGTCCTTCCTTTATATTTGGAATGGCCTGTACTTCCATCACAACCCCATTTTACCAATAAAATTAGATTGCTTGATTCATCGTGCGTTAGGTTTTGTATAACTGGCTCTTGCAATTCTAGTATTCGGTGTGTAGTGTGATCAAGAAGATCCTGAAGGCGAATTTCCGCTGAAGTTTCAGTGATAATTTGGGTTTCCTTCCTTGGATAGCAACGCGATTGGCTGCCCTAATCTAGCCTATGAATTAAATAAGAATGTTTGCTGTCTTTCTCCTCCAATTGACAAAGCATGGTTAGGTGTAAGTGGCACAACACTTTTTACTTTCTGATTTGAGCACCAAACTTGTTGTATTCTGGAAGCTCTAGTGGGGGGTAGTAAAAACCGCCTCCGGAATCAACTTTGAAGCTTGACCCTTTCCTTCTTGTTTCAGACCTTTCTTAGCGCCTAAGGTAATTTCCTCAACTGCGAACTTGTCCAAAACCTTATTAGCTCTTCTCCTCTTAGTCCTCGAACTATCCTCAGAGAAGCTCACTTCAGGGCGACCACGATGTACTTGGTTGTTCATGATCACTACTTTCTTCAGTCTTTTCGCCTTCGACCTTAAAATTAAAGGGCTGCTTTAGCCAACTTTCATTTTGTTCCAAAAAGCGTTGAATTTCTTGGTTGCACTTATCAATCTTTGAATAAATTGCATGGCAGAATTTGTAATTAAACGTCTTCAGTAGTACCATCATATTTTCATCATTTTGTATCCAAAAGTGTTTGATCAGGTGGTTATACAGACTTTTCGTTTTAACAGAACGCCCTACCCCCTTCCTCACGTATAACATTTCGAAGAAGTCAACATTGTACTTATAGTATATATATATATATATATATATATATATATATATATATATATATATATATGCAATTTAAATGATAACTGAAAGAAAATAAGCAGTTAATTACCTAAACTAATAAATCATTTTGTTATAAATTATAATCATGAGTAAAAACTTCCCAAATATGCTTAAGGTATTTGTTAAATATTTTTTCAAGGCATGACTAAGTAAGACATTTTTTGTTGCTCTACAGAAAACTAGATTGACTTGTAAAAACACCCCATAAATATAATACTTTATTTCAACATTTCAATCCAAATTCTTTTTCATAACATATATTAAAATAAAGTATATACCTCAAATAATCTTCTAGAAACAATTAACACGTTTTCAATTCACAGCCTCTCTTCAAAAGTTAGTGACAAAATGAGCTGTAATCCCGCCCGATCGCTGCTAGGCGGAAGGGTCGTGTTTGCGATCCTCTAGCAGGTAGAGACTTCACCTAATGAGCTTGATATTCCAGGAAAAGATACAGTGATCTTCCTTTTTAACTATTCAGAAAATATAGAAACCATATGCGCAATTTGAAAAAAATTATTTTTGTTTACTTTGCGGATTCTAGCCCACTGCGGGACAGTGTGAAATTCAGTATAGCGAATGATATAATAGCTACAGAGTAATAATATTGTTAGCAATAGTAACAAACTATTTGAGAAAAAAAACATGGGACCGGCGAAGAGATTGCTCTGTAAGCAATCCCAGAACGAACTTAAAAAAACCTTTCGATTTCGATTTCGAATTTTCCCGAAATTCGAAATCGAATATCTCGAAAATTATTCGACATAGAATTTTTTCTTCATTTTCGAATTCAGCGTAAAATTTCCTATAAGAATCACATTTAAAATCATAATGTCGAAAATTTTCCCGAAATTCGAAGTCGAATATCTCGAAAAGTATTCGACATAGAATTTTTTCGATTTCATTATTGAAATCAGCGTAAAATTTTCTTTAAGAATTACTCATAAAATCGCAATGTAGAAATTTTCCCGAAATTTGAAGGCGAATATCTCGAAAACTATTCGAGATAGAAACTTTTTGATTTCGATTTTGAAATCAGCGTAAAATTTCCTATAAGAATCCATTTTAAAATTTTAAAAAATCCATAATTTTGTGACAGCGACAGACAGACCGACAGACCGACAGACGTATAGAATTCAGTAACGAACTTTTTAAGTTCGTTGATAAGAGAACAAAAGACTATTAACACGTATTTACATTAAAAGAGATTATAAAAATAATTATCGCAAAACGACTACATATTTAGGGTTTTTATATACGGGAATAAACGTTTAATAAAAAGCCCAGAACCAAAATATGGTAATATCCGTATAAATGAGAAGCAAAATAGTAAGCTAACGGGAACAACAACGAAACTCTTGTACTTTATAGTTGACCATTGCGTATCTTATTCCGTTATTCCATGATCTTCTAGGTCTTCCTCTTTTCCGTTTTCCTGGGGGAGTCCATTTGAAGATTCGTTTCGGTCATCTATGGTCATCCATTCTCATCAAGTGTCCAAACCATTTCAGTCCTCTCCTTTTAATTCTGTCCGTTATTGTGTCTGTGGACCTCATTCTACGCCAGATTTCATCATTTGCAACATCTTCCCTTCTGGATACCAGCGCGCTTCTTCTAAGGTAGTCCATCTCTATGGCCTGTAGTTTTCTTTTATATTCATTGTTAATTGTCAACGTTTCACAACCATAGCACAGCACTGATTCTACCAATGACTTACCTATATGTATTTTAGCATTCTGGTTTTTAGTTCATCCTGGCCTGCCCCGTTAGTAGTTATTAAAGTTTCTAAATATTTAAATTGTTGAACTTGTTCAGTTTCTTCCGTATCATTTACTATCACTTAAAAATTAGCATTGGTGTTTATTGCTATATATTCTGTTTTGTCTATGTTGGTACTTAGGCCCCATATTTCGTATGTTTTATAAAGTCTCTTCAGCATAAATGATAGCTCATAAGCATCCTATGCAATCACAGCCTGATCGTCAGCGAAGTTAAGAGTGAATAAATGGGTATCGTTAACTAACATGCTCATTCTCCTTACATCATTATTTCATTTTTGTAGGAATACTTTTAAATATGTGTTGATAAGCAGTGGGGATAGCGTACAGCTTTGTCTTACTCGGAGATGACCAGAGATTATTGCGGGATCGGAAGAAACGGTTATTGCCACGTTAAAGACGGGATTTTTTCATGTATATCCCTCAAAGAATTAGCTGCCGAGCTTCGAACCGCTCGGAGCTACGGTAGCTTAAAATAAGTGTGAAGAATGCACAGGAAAGTCGACCCGTATTCTATTCTTCATTTCTCCTTAAGCCAAATGTTCTATGCATGCTCCGCTGACGTTTGCATAAGTCAACCAATGACTCACCCGGTTAGACGTCGTGCTTGTATCCGGTGGCCGAGGGTTCGATTCCTATCTAGTGCAATTGTTTTTCGAAGCTCGGCAGCTAATTCTTTGAGGGATATACATGAAAAAATCCCGTTTTTAACGTGGCAATAACCTTTTCTTCCGATCCGGCAATAATCTCCGGTCATCTCCGAGTTAGGCATGAAAGATCATTATAATTAATTATGTGTAGAAAGGAGCGTTTGATTTAGTACAAATCTTGATGCATGTATAATAAATGTGTGACCTCAATATTATTAGTACCTCTTCAAATGTCAAACTGCATTACTTTGTTTTATTATCAACCTCAATTGGTAGTATTTGTTATTCATTTTAAATTTCAAAACCACATAAAATAAGAGCGAATAAATTAAAAATTAGCAAAATAGGTAAAATCTATTTCTTTTCAAGAAGGTTTTTCTATTGAGCTGCAATAAAAAATACCAAAAGTTTTAACTATATTTTTATTACTTTTCTGCATTTAACTAGTGTATACGAAATTCTGCGAAACTCTTGTAGAGTTATCTTATGTGTTTGCACACTAAGTAGCTGTAAATTTAATATCCTAATTGATACATCGTTATCATTAGTGTTAGTGAGAAGCAGCACTAGTATTCATTGTTAACGTTCATTTCAAACCAAACGAGCCGTGTAACGTAACGTGGCAGTTATGTTTACTTCCAGCAAAGCAACTACAATGGCACATTCTCTCTTCTTTTTGATGCTAAAACTTTTGGTTACCATAACAGGTTTTACTAACGCTGAAAACTTCAGTAAAAGCAAACAATGTTTACTTAATCTTAATATAAGAGTTATTTTATTGCAGAATGTCAAAAGGTTGTTCCATACATAGAAAACGAGTGCAACAGCTGTCGGTGTGCTGACGATAAGCACTTCGCTTGTACCTTAATGGAATGTTATTTATTAATATTGTTATTATCTTATATACATATCATATATATTTATTTGTTCTTAGCTTTGACCCAAATCAAGCAGACTTTCAAAATTGTAAAATCGGCGATTTTTATGAGAAGGATGCTGGTGCTTAGAACGTAGAGGGACAATCTGTACAAATTATCCCTGCACTAATTAATATTGTTGCCAGTAACATTTAGTATGTAACATATGACTTGATAATTAAAAGCAGTAACTATGTTAACCTATTTCGTTGTACTGTTGGGCAAAATAATATACCAATTTTGTAAGTAATTGTTTGCATTGTATAACTTTAACAGCAGTGAAAATTTTATATGCCTAATAATTGACTACAAAGATATACAAGAATACTGCTTAAGAAGTGACATAAAACACTACAGCTAATAAAAGACGCAGATGAAATAAAAATAGTTTAATACTATAATTTATAAATAACAGTGACTTTGTCATAAAAAATCAAAGGTAACACTTCGCAAAGAACATTTGTTTGAAGTGTTTGTCTTATTATTTTTTTAATTTATCAGCCTGCGAATTAAAAAAATATAACATTAAGGGAATGATAGCAAGTTCTTGAGATACTTTTTTCCAAATTAGATTGACAAATTCCGTGTTTAAATTAAAAAAATATGTTGTCTTTTAAAGGATATTTTTTGGTTATTTCTTTATCTTCACCTACTTTGATAGGGGTTTACCAAGCATTAATTTGTGGTCAGTAGTCAGCAGAAGAATTGCTAGTAAAAGAAGTTACTTGTAATCCTGCTACTGTTATAGAATAACTTAACTTTAGAATAATTATTTTAAAGCTTCTTTTATTCTATTAACCGTGACGACAAACAAAAAATTATTTTTGTAGACACTTAATTTAACACCCATCATATATTGTCTAATCAATAAACATTAATTAGTTATATATAAAACAAAAATACTATAATTTAAATTACAATATTGTAAAACAAGGGAAGAGTCACTTTGGAAGATTATTGGCAATGACCTTTTACTTGACCTATTGATATTACGTCTTGTTGTAATACTATATAGTCTTATCAAGCGAATTAATTTAGTGTTCAGTAAATTTCCAAAGATGTTATGGTTTATTTTTCCGTTTATTTGTTTTAAATTGGTATTTTTGATAATTATTTTGTTAGAAAATGGTACAAATACGGGAAACTGATCAGAATTCATTTAGGTGACAAGTGACTTCAACATGTAATAACAAACAATTTATGCTTAAATAAAGTAATTTAACAAAATGTAATAACAGCATAAATACTAAGTTAAAATAAAGAATAGCCAAGTGTTATGCGTGATCTACACTGCTATATGACATGGAAGCGTGTTTACTCAAGATAACAGAAACGAACTGTTTGGAAGCTTTCAAGATCTACCTACATAGATGATTGTTAAGAATATTGTGGATCCAGAGAGTTAGAAAAATCAAAGCCTCACAGAAATCAAAAGCCCAAAGCAAACTAATAAACACAATAAAATGCCGATGAACGGCTTATTTCAGTCATGTACTACGGGGAAAAAATATCGTACAGTTTTTCGAAAAGAAATTCGACCATTGTAATTGAAAGAAGATGCACATAAACGCAGTCTTTTATATACTACCACAAAAAACCGCACACCGTGAGGTCAAGCGACCTTGTAATCCACTGATGTAGACGGTCACTCGTTGTGGAATCTGATTATTTAAAAATTCTCGAACTTTCAGGCTTCAGTGTGGTGGTACCCCGTCCGTATTAAAAAATAAATTTATCTGAATTGGTCTTTAACTGTGGGAAAAGCGGGTTTTCAATCTAGGTATCTAATAGTTAAAATAAAGTATGCGTTTTGTTGTTATCTTTATTTTGTCATCTCTTGGTAACACCAAAGAATAATTTAAGTGGAAGTGTGACTAACAATGCAGTAAAAATAACGTACTCCGTAATAAATTCACTTTAGTTAGCATTTTTTTATATTTCAATTAAAAAGTACCATAAAAATAGGGTGGATGGCTGGATATTATTGAGAGAAGCCGGTGTAGGCGGATTTCTATGCCGTGAGTGTACAAATTTGTGCACTTAAAAACATTGTCAATAATTTGAAAGAACGCATCCTGTTTATTTTCAATACCACGTAAATTTTGCGTAGAATACGAATTTCGTACTATTTTGACTTTATTTCATGACTTTCGCGTCGCAAAATGGATAAAGGTGCATGGAAATTTCATTGATCTGTTTTTTGGGGTTTTCAATTTTTTTAGTGACCAGAAATGGTTTTCTTGTTGCAAAAAAAATTCCCGGTATTTAATATACGGTTTTTGAAGTACTGCCATGGTATGTTGAAATATTGGAAGACCTACAATTTGCAAAAAAAGTTTAAGCGTTTAAAGACGATTTTACCATGTTAATCAAATGGGAAATTTGATTTGCCTGCAGGCAGTCTAAAATAAGGGTTACCAATGAATTTTTTGTTTCAAAATAATTATTTACCACGAAGAGAAGACATTTAACTAGTCCTCTCAAAAAAATTCGCGATTTGGGAAATAACGGACACCCTAATATACAGCCAAAATTTTTTTTCTCTAATCAAAAATTTTCTTTTCTATTATCCTAAACCGCAGTTCTGAGCTTTCTGTACCAGTCCATTTGCCGATTTGCTTTTTACCAGTGCCAGTATGGAGTTGTGTAAAGTCATCCCCGATAAAGTGGCAAAAAACGGCAATTTTGAAACACTCTTAGTGTTTTTTAACGTGGCTACTTTTTATTTAAGTGGTAAGGTTAGAATATGGGCCAGCCACATAAAATTGTCTGCTATAGTATGAGATATACTCAACAAAACTTAATATTGTTTGTGAAATTTCTTCTAAAATTCTGCTACGAATATCACATGTCTAGATATGCTTGAAAACTGGATTTTTCCATAGTTAAAAACCGATTTAAATTACTATATTTTTGCAGGACCACACTTGAGCCTTCAAGGTCGAAAATTTTTGAATAACCAGACTATAGATCGGCCGTATGGGACCTTGCAATTTAGCTTTACATTACTGGCTTCTAAGGTCGCCAGACATCATTGTGTGCGTTTTTCCGTTTGGTGGTTTATAAAAAACCTCCTAAGTTTAAGAACGGCGAGTTTGACGTCGAAGACAAAGAACGTAGCGAAGACTGAAAGTGTACGAAGACGTGGAATTGGAAGCCTTCTTAGGGGAAGATTCCTTCCAAACGCAAAAAAAATTTGCACTTACATTAGGAATAACTCAACAAGCAATTTCACATTGTTTAAAATCGTTGGGAATGATTCAAAAGCAAGGAAATTGAGTTTCATATGAACTGAAGCCGAGAAACGTTAAACTCTGATTTTACACATGTAAAATGCTGCTTTGCAAGCATAAACGAAAGAGTTTTTTTGCATCGTATAGTTATTGGTGATGAAGATCCACTACCATAACCTCAAAAAGAGGAAATTATGGGGACCACGTGGCCATGCTTCGACATCGACAGCCAAGCCGAATATTCATGGAAAAAAACTCATGTGTATTTGGTGGGATCAGCTTGGTGTCGTGTATTATGAGTTGCTCAAACCAAACAAAACCATTACTGGGGCTCTCTACCGAACACAATTGATGAGATTGAGCCGATCACTCAAGTAAAAACGCGCCCCCTACTACTCCAGACACGAAAAAATTATTCTTCTGCATGGTCAAAACCTAATTGGAAACACTCAATTGGAAAGTCCTACCCCACCCACCGTATTTACCAGATATTTCCCCTTCCGATTATTACTTGTTCCGATCGATGGCACATGGCCTGTCTGAGCAGCGCTTCACATCATATGAAGATACCAAAAATTAGGTCGATTCGTGAATAGCCTCAAATCGTTCTTCCGACACGGTATCCGTATGCTGCCAAAAAGATGGGAAAAAGTAGTGGCTAGAAAAGACTTTTAATAAAACGTAAGGTTCCATTCTTTCATAATAAATGCCCAATTCTTGATAAAAAACGTCAGAAACTTATTTGCACTCTCTTTACTTTACTGAGATTTGCATTGGGCACCTGCTTTTTGTAGGTCTTTGATGTTTGTAACTCTCTGGATCCGTAATAATCTTAAATTTTTATGTAGCTATATCTTGAAAGCGTGCAAACGCTCCGTTTTTGTTATATTTATCAATCACGCTTCTATACCTTATAGCAGTGTAGATCACACATGACATTTTGCTATACTATGCCTTGACTTGCACATGTATTATACATGCATCAACATCTGTAGTGAGACTGGAACGATAAATGGAAATAATAAAGAGTGCTCTAAGCATCGATGTTAAAAAAGTCCAAAAACTGGGAGAGACCATTTGTCTGTTACAACTGGAAAACACGAGCGAAAAAATAAAACATGAAAAACAAGTGTTAACCCAAGACATTTAAGGAGAGGCTTTACATAAATGATGATTTTGCGCTCATGGAGAGAAGAATGCAAAAAGAGATAGTGAGAAAAGTGCAAGAAGCGAAAGACGAAGGAAAGGAGGTCAAAAGAATGTTACAGAGACTGACAATAGACGGCAAAGTGTGGAAATGGAATAAGACCGAGGCAAAACTGGAACAACCAATGAAGTAAGATACAACGAAAAACAGAAATAAACGGCCACGAAATGGCTAAGGATAAGGATATGAAAATAAAGAAGCGTAAAAAACTGTGTTAAGTAAACAGAAAGATGACAGAAGCAGAGTAAGTGATTAAGGTAGGAACTTGTAATTTAAGAGGAACGTTTGAGACGGGGACGTTGAAAAATATAGTGAATGTGATGAAGTTATATAAAATGTATGTACTGGCTGTGCAGGAAACTGAACAAAAAACAGTGAAATAATACAGGTCAACGATTATACTTTTCTCAATAACGGAGGAGCAGATAGGATGCTGAGAACGGGTTTTACGATTAGTATACGAATGGTGAATTCGATACAGGATTTTGAAGCCATATCTGAAAGTATCCGTAAACTGAGATCCAGAGGTATGTATAAAAAAATAAGCTTACTAAATTTTCATGCTCCTTCAGAGGATAAGGACACAGCAACAAAGGATAAATGTCATGCTGAGGTTAGACACATATACTAACATACCAAGATACGATCTGAAAATGGTTATAGGAGATTTAGAAAGTAAGCAACAAAACATGTACAGAAAAACAACCCGAGGTAAATGGAAGCATAGGGATAGCAATTAAAATGGGATAAGAGACAGGATTTGTACAGGAAAATGACCTTAAAATAATAAGTACGTAGTTTGACCACTCCGGACGGTAAAACAAGGAGCTAGATCGGCGATGTACTAATAGAGAGAAAACAGACTCGAGCAGTAAAAGACGTTAGAAGCTATAGAGGCGCGGACACTGACTCTGATCATATTTTGGTAATTGCGAAATTAAAGGAAGAAATACCAACAGAGCGAAGGGGTGCAAAAGTATCAAGAGGTATATTATATGGAAATTAAAACAGAAACCTGTGGCACAGCAATTTGAAAATAGAATGACTGGAAACTTGGTGAATAGACAGAAACAAAGTAGGATAAATATGGAATGGAAGACAGTAGAAGAGGGATTGAAAGACGTATCATAGAAATGTTTGGGAAGAGTTGTTATAAAGCGAGGGAAGTGCTGGTTCGGCAATAGCTGTAAGCAAGCCATTTAAAGAAGGAAAGAGGCAAGAAACAAGATGATAGACATCCTTATTAAAGATAGAAAAGGGAAATATGAAGACGAGAGAAAGACAAAAAAGAGACAATACTGGAAAACGAACTACAAAGAATAAAAGTACACTGTGTAGAGAAAGAAGTTCGAAATTTCTATGAAGAAGCCAAAAGGAAGAAAGAATCCCACACAGAAAGCAAATGTTTTATTAAAGTAAAGAAGGGCATTTAATAAGAAGCAAGAAGGGGAAATTAGATAGATGACTAAATACTTTGACGACTTGCTGAACGACGAAGCATCCAAAGACAAAAATCGAGTGGAAAATAAACACTATAACTAGCCGTCAAACAAAATAATAAAAGAAACAATAAAAAACCTAAAGAATAATAAAAGTGTAGGAATAAACGGGATAACAACGGGGATAATTAACCAAGGAGGTGAGGCGTCAACGAACCGGATCTGTGCATTAGTGAGGCGGGTATGGAAAGAAATGGAACTGCTCAAAGGATGAAAAGAAGCTGTAATTTATCCCACATACAGAAAAGGTGACAAAATGTAATGTGCTAATTATAAAGGTATTACATTACTGGACGTAGTATATAAAGTTATGGCCAGGATCATCCGAATCAGACTGAATTATTAGTTAACGGAACAGATAGGAAAATACCATGAAAATTTTAAGAAAAAAAAGTCTACCATTTTTGTTTTAAAAATGATTCAAAACAAAAACTTCAGATATCTCTACAACTCGGTTATAAGAAGACGGCTGTATCATGCTCTCAGAATGATCCAAGTACTAAATAAGATAATTAAGCTGGTATAAATTACGCTTACAACAACAGAAAATAGAGTTGCGGTGAAAGGAAGGCTATCTGAAAAATTCAAGGTTAAAAAGGGCTAAAAGAAAGGAACTCTCTACCAACGGTGTTATTTAACTATGTACTGGAAGTGATGGATAGAGAGAGCGGAATAAGAACTCAAGAGATGATGTATTATAGGAAAAATTAAGTACTCGCTTACGCAGACGATGTGATGCTCATCGCTAGATCAAAAGACATACTTATCAGAATGTTTAAAGCTCTTGAACAAAAAGCAAAAGAGTATGGACTCCATATTAATAAGAAGAAAACTAAATACATAGAGATGGGTGATAACATAATCAGGAAACAAGTGGAAATCAAGATCGTGGCAAAACAAGACAAAAATACTTAGATTATTCCAATCGGTAGTACAATTAGCAGTACTGTATGAATGTGTGCTGCATCATGAAAGTGTTAAGAAAAATCGTATCGGAAACCAACGATAACAACTGGCCCAAAAAGTTATTAATCAGAGGAGGAAGGCAAAGAAGAAGAGGCCGGCCACGGAAGAAATGACTGGAGCTATGCGAAGAAGACCTGAGATAGGACAGGTTTACGCCAACCAAACTTTCACTTCCAGCCCTATAAAAGATCAAGCAGGTCACACGAAAGCTCAGCCTTGTTCAAAAACTCATAGCTCTCCTTGGGGAGTAGGCAGATTGAAACGTCGAGAATTTTCTTAAAATAGACGCGGTCCATCCCGTGAACTAAGTTGTTTAAACATAGTTAACCGCGGAAACCTATCCGAACACACACACACATACACACACACACCAAAGAAATCCCACAGATGATATGCTTGCGGACTTCTTGGTACAAAATAGTTTATTTAGCATGAATTCATTCTTTAAAAAGAAAACAAATAGAAGATGGACGTGGATTAACCCAAGCGGTCTACACAAGGACGAAAGAGATTATATTCTATCAACAGACAGACAAATAGTTCTGGACGTTAACACACTAAACAACTTCAATGTAGGAAGTGACCATAGAGCAATAAGAGGGAAAATAGTAATAAACAAAAAACTGCAAAGGCTACAGAGAATAAAACGAACACAACATATAAATACGTAGAAATTAGAGCAGCATGAAAACGAATATCTACTAACGTAATACGTTGCGTTGACTATGATTCTTAGGACTTTGTTTTGGAGGCGTTGTATTTTCTGTTTGTTGGTATTTGAGGTGTTGCACCAGACCGGTGATCCATATAGGACGAGAGGTCGAATGAGGGCTTTGTAGAGTAGCGTTGCGCATTTAATTTTTAACGAGGATTTTCTGTTGATAAGTGGATATAACTGCTGTAGTCTAGTGTAGCTTTGGGTAAGCTTCTGGTTTATGTGTACCCCCAGCTTAATCGAGTGTCAAGATATAATCTCAATTATTTGACAGCACTGTTATTGGGGTTCCAAGGTATTTCATATCCTTCAATTTGTATGCAAGGAGGATTGTTGAGTCTTCTTAGTGTAAAAATTGTGGTTTGGTATTTGTCAGGATTTATTCTGATGTTCCAGATTTTGAACTAAGTTAAAAGGTTGTCAGTAGCGGTCTGTAATTTGGAGATTGCTTCATTGAGGTTATCGGCTTGCGTCAACATAGAAGTGTCGTCTGCGAACGTAGCTATTGTAGCACCAGGGGAAATCAGGAAATTTGGGAATTGGGATTTGGGAATTCGGGAACAGGGTTGTGTTGATTTTGACAGCAAATGTTCTGTTGTCTAGAAAGGAGAATATGATTGCTTTGAGATAAGCAAGCATTTTAATATGAAGGATTTTCTTTTTGAGGCCTTCTATCCATACCCTGTCGAACGCCTGCGCGACATCGAGGAAGATTGCTACCGTGTATTGTTTACTGTTGAAGCCCAGATCGATGAGCTCGCTTATTCTTTGAAGCTGGTAACTCGCAGAATGACCTGTCCTGAAGCCAAATTGATGTTTAGGTATTGTATTGTGATTTTCAATATGCTTAAGTAGTCGACTGTAGATTACTTTTTCGAAGAGCTTAGCAAGTGATGTCAGTAGACTAATGAGCCTGTAGCTGTTTAATTTCTGTTTGTTTTTACCAGGTTTTGGGATCATTACGATATGTGTATGCTTCCAGGTTTGTGGAAAGTAGCCCAGTTTTATACAGGCGTTGAGTGTTGAACTTAGATAGGCTAACATCTTCTTAGTGAAGGGTTTGAGGATGTTGTTGGTGATTAAGTCATGCCCGGGAGATTTTTTATCTGAGAGGTTCTGTATGATACTAAAGAGTTCATCGGGTGAAGTTGGTTGGATACAGTTATAGGTACTCTACTGATATCATTAATGACTTGCAGTTTGTGGGTGGGCGTGCAGGTGATTACAGGAGTGAAATTACTTTCAAAATTATTGGCAAAAGCGACTGCTTTTTCAAGATCTGTGGTATAGGTTATACTATTATAGATAATGGGGGGGTTTTGCTTTTCGGTTCAGTATTTTTCTTGTAGTTTTCCATAGTCCCCAGTCACCCATGCTAAACTCAGCAATGTGCTTATGGTATTCTGTGATTCTTAAGGTGTCTAACTCTAGTTTGATTCGGTGAGTTATGTTGTTTAGTCTGTTTTTGAGTTGAGGATCTCTGGTTCTTTGCCATTCTCGTCGAAGTTGACTTTTTGTTTTAATTAGGTCAACCACGTATCTAGGAGGACTATAGTCAGTCTGATAAGTTCGTCTAGGAGTTGTTGTGGTGGCAAGTCTAACAATTTCCTCTATTGTTGAGGTAAGATTTCCTATGCCAATCTACTTTGTATTGATTTTTTGGGATGGGTTGCTTGAGATTAAACGGGTGAAAGAAAATAAAGGGGTTCAATTTAAATTTTGCCTCTTTGGTAGATTGGTTTATTAAAATTTTTCTGAAGAACTATGTCTAGAGTATTAGGCTGGTGGTCAGCGGGATACGAAAAATAGGTGTATTTGTTAGGTGACAAAATTTGGAACGAGTTGTTTGTGGCCAGGTTTTCAAGTTTGTTGCCTCCGGGGTTTAAAGCTCTACAACCTCACAGGGTGTTTTTGGCATTTAGGTCTCCAAGAACGGGCGTTGGTTCGGGCGTATCAAAAACTCTAATGATATCTTCCTCGATAAGCTTAATGTTGGGCCGCCTGCAAGGACCGATTATTGTGATGTTGCTATGATCATGGAGTTTAGCTTTAATTGCAATCAACTCGATTTTTAAGTTGGGGATTTCGGGGAGTAGAGAATGCACGTATTTGTTTTCGATGAGTATCGCCACTCTACCAGCAGCTACTCTGGAGTTTCGATCTTTACGATGTGTGTTATAACCTGGTATTTGGAATTTGATGGCCTGATCTAGATGTGTTTCCGTTATGCAAGCGATGTCTACGTTGTATCTTGCTAGGAAGCTAATAAGTAGATAACGTTGGTTGATGATTCCACTAGCGTTCCAGTTAAAGATGGTTAAGTTTTGTATCGTTTTCCTACGATTATGGTCTATTGATGAGCATTAGTAGAAGAGTGTTGATAATGAAAGTTTTGATTTGACTGAGATATGGCGTAATGAGATCAAGTAGAGTTTGGATAATGTTTTTTGGTATTGAGGGTGTATTTAGGGTGGCAGGAGTAGGTGTAGTGTTAGGGGTTAGGTTATTCTTGAGTTTGTCTGCAAAAGTCTGCGTGCTGTTTACATACCAGTTAGTTGGTTGGGTTCTTTTACGTTGTTTTAACAACTCAATGTGGCGAAGACATCCGCGATAATTTGCGCTATGATCGCCTGTGCAGTTAACGCATTTGGGTGAATCACTGAGTTTCCTCTGATAGTCGGTATGTAAGTGGTTTCCTGCGCATTTTACGCATCGTGGTACTAAATTACAGTAGTTTTTCGTATGGACATACTGCTGGCACCTATGGCATTGGGGAATGTGTTTAGGTTTTCTTCTGGCCTCTACTGTTACAATAGAGTGGTTCATTGATTTTAGAGAGTAAATTCGTTTTGCCTGTTTGTTAATGGTTAATTCTAATGCACAAACTGGCAGGGGCTTTCTATCATTTGTATACAGGCGTGTTACTCTAGTTATTGGTACTTGATTGATTAGCCCTTTTTTATTTCATCATCAGTGAGGGATAATGGAACGTTTTTAATAACTACAGCTATTGGTTTATCATTGGGATTTTGTAGGTGTGATATTGAATTTTGATTTCTATGAAGTATTTTGTTAATATTCAAAAGTCTTCTATTTTTGTTAGATTGATGCGTAGTGTAGTTGTATTATATGTAGTAGTAAAAGCTCCCGTTGCTTTGCTTTTTATAATTTCAATTAGGGCTATGTGGTTTCTGGAATTCACTAAATAGATTGGTGGAATTTTTGCGTTAGATGTTGTTGTTTTGATTGTGTAACCACTTTGAGGCGTTGTTGTTGGAGGATTCGCCATCGGTTAGTTTATTTTCCAGGCTTGCAGAAAATTTGTTGTTTGGTGAGAGATGATCAATTGCTTGCAGGGGCGCGATGATTCATTATGGTTTCATTGACAGGAATGTTTATGTTGACGATAAGTAAAATAAATTTTCCTTACAATATTTGCTACGGATAGCCTTGAAGGTACAGCTTATCTCACCGATAACAGACAGCCAAGAACGTCTGCACTGTATCACTGCTCGTACTCGACTTATTTTCTAGATGTGACAAAGCAGCCGATTTCTTGTAACAATCTGAGCAATTCTCCCTTTTGCTTAAGATTTTTCTAGTGGCTCTGTAATTCCCCAATTTCTGAAACTGAATTTAGCCATACGTTTCTTATAACTTAGTTTTTAAGCTATTAACATGTCTTTTCACTTAAAGGGTTATATTATTTAATTTGTTTTTAAATTTGGGATTCCTAGTTCTTTAGTATTCGCATCGAACGTAATGACTTAATTTAATTAAGTGAATAATATATCTGGCA
>JARFIY010000223.1:0-16762 GCA_036346155.1 Sinelater perroti | reverse complement strand
TGAAATTTCCATATAACAGCTATTACTATAACAATGTCAATTTTTGGATAAACTTTGAGAGTTTTATAGTCTCAACACTATATTGTGTTTTAGAGATTGATTCGTTTTGTTCCATATTCAGCTAGCCCTAATCTTTTCATTAAAGAATTATTCAGACAAAAAAGGATATCACCTACAGGATTTATATGCTGGTGTGTGTGTGTGTGTGTGTCTACACGCCCACGCACGCTAGCACGTACACACTTACACATATAATTAAGTAAACACTAAAACAATTTGAATATTTAACTAGTACTCAAAAGCACAACCGTCTAAAGTATTGTAACCATAAGTAAATAAGTTATCTCTCTCTCTCTCTATCCAGCGTTTGTTGTCCATAGGTGAACATACGCCTCCATTTCCCTCCATTTGTTTCTATCCTGTGCTACGTTCATCCATCCCCTTCCTGCCACTTTCCTGATGTCATCGTACCATCTTAGTATGGGCCTTCCTGGGTTTCGTTTTTCTACCCATGGTTTCCATTCAGTCGTTTTTCTTGTCCATTTCTTCTTCTCCATCCTTGCTATATGTCCTGCCCATCTCCACTTTGCTTGTATTATTTTGTTTTTGACATCTTCCATTTTGGTTCGTTCTCTAATCCATTTTATCGACTTTTTGTCTATCAGTTTTATGTTGAGGATCGCTCTTTCCATGTGTCGTTGGGTAGTTTGCATCTTACTCATGGTCTTCTTTGTCATTGCCCATGTTTCAACTCCGTATAGCAAGACCGGTATTACACATTGGTTTTATCTTCATGTGTATCTTAAATCTTTTTTCTTTACTCTCTAATATATGTTTCAATCTTCCGTACGCTGTCCATGCGAGTCTCATGCGTCTATTTACATCTGCCGTTTGCATTTTCCTGTCTACTCGCAGGTTTTGTCCCAGGTATATATATATTGTTCTATGGTGTGGCGACCTTTTCGCCCTTGAACCGCTTATATCGCGGCGGCATGCTGGCGGCTGTGATGTCTGCACGTTTTGCCGTCGCACACAAAACGGCATATGGGCTTTTGCTCAGCCGACAAGTCTGCATACGCCGTCGGCGGCACCTTTTGATATGAAAGGTGCTGGCGAATGCAAATTGCCCGAAAAAGACCTACCGCCAAGCCAGGCGCGAAGCCCGGCAACATTCGCAATCCGCATCGCGGCCAATTTGGTCGTGTTTTAACACCGCAACATTCACGCACCGCAGCTCGGCCAATTTGGTCGTGTTTTAACACCGCAACATTCACGCACCGCAGCTCGGCCATTCCGGTCGTGTCTTAACCCGCAAGAAACATTCGCAATCCGCAACGCGGCCAATTTGGTCGTGTTTTAACACCGCACATTCACGCATCGTAGCTCGGCCAATTTGGTCGTGTCTCAACCCGCATACATTCAAGCACCGCAGCTCGGCCAACTTGGTCGTGTCTCAACCCGCAAGAAACTCGCCATCCGCAGCGCGACCAATTCGGTCGTGTCTTCACCCCGCAAGAACATTCGCTACCCGCAGAAACCCGATCCGCAACGCAGAGGCGGCCACCTGGGAATCGCCGACGAAGCCGAAGCCGAAGCCAATTCAGGTGAGCGATTTGGCAATATTCGTTGATGGATATCGGTAGCCGCCCCCATCCGCTTACGCGACGGCCGTTTAAGGGACGATTTGGGCCTTCTCGGTTGCCGTTCCAAACGGGCCGTACTACGTTTTCACACCGCATCACGAGAGCGGCTATTTACACGCCTGCCTCTCCATTTTTTGGTCCTTACGAGCCGCATCGGTATCGTATCCAACACCGCATCCACGAGCGCGGCTATTTACACGCCTGCTTCTCCATTCTACTTCTTCTATAGTTTCCCCATTTAGCGTAATGGGACCGTCATCTTGGTTAGAGGATCTCTTCATTATTTTTGTTTTTGTCATATTCATAGTTAGTCCTATTTCTTTTGATTTTTCGTTCAGTTCTTCCATCATCTCCTGCAGTTCCAATCGATTTTCTGCAATAAGCACTACATCGTCTGCGTATCTTAGTGTATTTAATTTTTGCCCTTCTATATTAATACCGTGGTTCTCCCAATTAAGGTTTTTGAATATGTCCTCCATTGCCAGTGTGAAGAGCTTTGGCGATATAGAGTCTCCTTGCCTTATTCCTCTTTGGATTTTTATTTTCTCTGTTTCTGAGTGTAATTTCACAGTGCTTGTTGCTTCCTTGTATATATTTTCGATGAGTTCTATGTATCTGGAATCCACTCTGCAGTTTTGTAATGAGTTTTTAATTGCCCATATTTCTATCGAGTCAAATGCCTTATTATAATCTATAAAAGCTAGATATATGTCCTTGTTGTATTCTGTTGTTTTCTCGATGATGTTTCGGAGTGACTGTATGTGATCCAAAGTATTGTACCCTTTTCTAAAACCTGCTTGTTCGGTGTTTTGATACTGTTCGAATTCGCTTGTTAATCTTGTTGTTGTTATTATTTTCGTCAGCATCTTATATACTTGACATAAAATACTTATTGGCCTATAGTTTCCTAGGTCTGACTTATCTCCTTTCTTATGTAACAGCACAATTACGGCGTTGTTCCAATTCTGTGGTATTTTCCGTTCTTCCAAGCATTTATTTAGTAGTATCTTTAGGTTTTTTATTAATTGTTCTCCTCCGTATTTAATAAATTCCGGGATTATTCCGTCTTCTCCCGGAGCTCTGTTTAATTTCATTTCCCTAATTGCGTTTTCTATTTCGTCTGCTTCTATTTCCGGTATTTCTTCCGATCCGACGTTAAGAATATGTCTTCTTTTTATTTTATCTGGTTTTTCTACCTTGGCGCTGTACAGCTTTTGATAAAAGTTTTTTGTTGTGTGAATGATTTCTTTTCTATCATACGTTATTGTGTCGTCTTCTTTTTTCAGATGGCTAATGATGTTGATATTTGTGTTTATTTTCTTCTCAGCACTTTTAAGCTTTTGTTTTCTTCAATTGTTTTCTCTATTAAGACCTCTGTATTTCTTCTGATATCTTCTTTTATTTTCTTTCGTACAGTTTTGTTTAGTTCCGTGTATTCTACCGTACTTCGTTTACCTTGGCTTGCTAATTCTTGTCTTTTTTCTAATAGTTGTTTTGTTTCGTTCCTGATATTTTTTACATTTTTGTTTTTGTTGTTTAGCTGTTTTCTTTCCTGCTTGTAATATTGCATTCGTCATCTTTTTATTTATTTGTTCTATTGTGTCTTGTTTTCTAATTCTGCTGTACCAGAGGTTTTTTCTCAATTCTATTCTGTATTCGTTGTTTTTTTCTTTAAGAAGTTCTCTATCTATTTCTTGTTTATTTTTCTTTATTAGTTTTATTCGTTCATTTTGTGCATTTATCCTTATATTTCCTCTTACTAATCTGTGATCACTGCTTGTTGGGTATTTGTTAATTACCGTCACATCTGTAACTAGATGTTTATGGGATGATATAGTAAAGTCGATCTCATTCTTTGTAGTTCCATTCGGGGCTCTCCACGTCCACTTTCTTCCTTGCTTCTTTTTGAAGAAGGCATTCATAATATATAGGTTTTGTCTTTCTGTGTATTGGACTAATGTTTGGCCTCTTTGGTTTCTCTGCCTTATTCCAAAGTATCCTACTGATTTCTCATTATCTTCTTTCTTTCCTACTATGGCATTAAAATCTCCAATTATGATATAGTGGTGTGTTTTGTTTAATGTTATTGCGGCATTTATCTCTTCGTAAAACTGATCGACTTCTTCATCTTCGTGTGTCGATGTGGGCGCGTATACCTGAATTATTTTAAGATTGTATCTGTTGGATATTTGAAGTATTAGGTATGCCACTCTTGCTGAGATAGATCTTATTTCTTTTATGTTTTGTTCTACCTTTTTGTGTATCATAAATCCAACTGCCGCTGTGTTTGTGTTATTTTCTAGTATACTTTTGGTATGATATAATATATTTCCAGATGATAGTTTTGTACACTGTTCTTCTTTTCTTCTTGTCTCGCTTAGTCCTATTATGTCCCATCTTTTATCTTTAATTTCATTTTCAAATTCTATTAGTCGTTCTTCAGTTCTGAGGGTCTGTGCGTTGTACGTAGCTATAGTCAACTTCGTCGTCATTTGGCAGCCTTTCCTCATCCGGTGATTCTTCGCACCCTCTGGTTGTCGGTAGGATTCACCGCTGCCGTGGTGAGCTACTTTCAACCTGCCGGGGACTGAGGGCCTTTCGTTTATTTGTGTATTCATGAAGGGATTTGTTGGGTTTTCGGCCTTAACTCACCGCGCTGGCCAGACGTGTTGGCAAGTCGCAGTACCGGAGCCGTGTTTATCAGTTCGTGATAGTCGCCTCCGATTTTCTAGTGATAAACTGTACCAAAGATTTTCTTTTCCACTTTAACCTAGTACTGACATTGCTGCTGCCCTATGTACAGTTTTCCGGGGTGTGGCACTTGGAGCCATAGGTGAGAATTGGGTGCCTCATGAGGACCAGTTATTGAAAACCACTTCCGGTAAGACCGTTGGTGTGACCGTTCTCGGTATAAAGGTACTACCTCTATGACGCGACTCTACACCAAATAAGTTATAATTGTGATAAAGAAAAGCTTAAAGTAACTTTGGATCAATTTGTTTGGTAATTCTATTGAACGTAAGTGTTTTCTTCATTACGTATAATGTTCCTTGTCATCGTTAATAGTAACAAGACAATTTACCACACAGTACATTTTTGGAATCGCTAAAATACTGCTAAGTTCGATTTACTAGCAGATTTGTGTAATTGCAGTCTATAGGAAGTTACAAAGCTTTAACATATCTGTATACAGAAATGCTTTGCCATCTACAGATAATTAAAAGTAGTAACTCATAAACTTCCTGTAGAACTTAGTATTCAGTAGCTTTCTTTTATTCTAGAAATCTTTTCTTAATAGTCATCCAAGATGAATGCCTAAATACTTCATACCTTTTGTCAGTGAAAGTTGTCGATTATTTAGGAACATTTAGAAGATGAGTTGCTTAACGTATAGTTAAGATCACATATGGAATTGCCCGAGTAATTGCTTCTTGCAGGACTTGTGTGAAGGGTAGTCCCGATCTACTTGTTATTTTTATAAATTGAATTTATTTTCAGATATTGCAAATATAAGGTCGAAATGCAGCTGATACAAAATAATAATTTATAATTTGACAGATCCGCCACAGATATTTTTTCGTAGCATACTTTAATCATAATTCATTTATTGTGCCTGAGACCGTGAGCGAGATTATTAGATACTGAATCAAAAGTCGTAAATAAATGAGGAGAGTTTAACGAAGGTAACTATTGTGTAATTAAACCTAATAATAAACAAAAAAGAAAATGACATCAGCACAAAAAAATTCTCTTTAAGACTAACTTGACGGAAACTACATACAAGATTACATATTTATCGATAAAACGTTAATTTTCTCAATAAAATAGTAATTTTACATATAGTATTGTTTAAACAAAAATTAAAGAGAATTGGTACGAGGAGCATGCTGAAGATTGTTCGGCCAATCATAGCGGAAGTGCAGGGAAAATGGAGGTGGATGGCGTAATCGAACTGTTTGAACGATCTCTGGACCAGCATGATGTACGTTATGGCGAGTACATTGGCGATGGAGACAGCAAGACTTACTCGAATCTTTTTTAAAAAAAAACGTGTATGGCGAGGAGTTTCCTGTGAAGAAACTGGAGTGCGTACTTCATGTACGGAAACGAATATACAAGCGCCTGAAAGAAGCCAAGAAAAAATTGACCGTGAAAAAAAACTGTAAAGGGAAGAAATTTGATATGTATTCTCAACAATACAAAAATTCCAAGTCGCTATCTTCAACCGTTTTTTTGTAAAAAAATTTTGAACTTTCCATCTTTTTTGGCTCCAAACCGGAATGTCCCTTAAGGTAATGATTTTCAGTTTGCTCGTCTGTTTCTCTGAATATCTAAGTATTTGTAAACCCTACAATTCTCAGACACAAGAATCAATTGTCATGAACAGTCTGTTTCACTTTTTACTATTTTGTATTCAGTAATTTCTATTTCAATGTTGGTTATAATAAGTAAAATTCTTGACATACTTTCTTTATTTAGTAGGAATCATTTACTAATTTTTCAAAATTATATACAAGCTGTACTACTAAAATGAACCTAGCGTGTGTAAAATATGTTCTGGATCCTTCTGAGGAAGCTTAGAAATTTGTCACATACCTTTTGAAACAATTTCGACAGTACTCTTATTTTTACCAGCATTTTACTATGATGTCTGGGCTTTCTAAAATTGATTATATTGTCCAGGAATGATTCGTCCTAAATTATTCTCTTCTGGCGTAAGGAAATACTTGCAGTCTTGCATTTTGTTGCATCGAAACGTCAGATAAAAGTAACAGTCTACTGTCTTCTGTGGAATACCGGCACTTGGGGGTGATAATTACAAACTAAGGCGTTAATGACAGAGTTTCAAAACATTTTTTCTACCATATTCTTAACTATCCTTAGTCAAGATCGTCCAATCCGCAATCAAGTTTTTAAATTCAACAGATTCAAAAAATGACCACGAATTTCGTCAACGCTAACCACAATGCGCGATATGTGGGTTTGCCCTGCAAAGATTCTTTAGTTGCCATCGCCATGATTTTGTCGCAGCTAAATAATATTTTGCTAGAAATACATTTGCGGTTTCTTTGCGGTTACATTAAGTAGGTCTTGTTATATTTTTCTTGTGACATCGTTGATGAATAAAAGGCATCGACAAAACAAGCTGCAGATAGATAGACTGTATGCTTAAGGAAAGACAAATATATGTATCCGTGATGGGTGAAGGAAGGTTGCAGGAAAATATTCGTTAGGAGGAGTTTTGTCTCTTCTACTTTTAAACATTGTAATGGACGAGCTGTTAAAGACACTCCAAAGAACGGACATGGTACACTGGAATATGCATATGATTTAGTTATACCGTCCCAATAAAAAACAACATAATTAAAGAACGTATGCAAAGAAATGTAAACCTGGACACAAGCTGGTTAGATGCAGAGGAACTAAAACATAGTTTCTTTAATATCTACCGTAGTAGCATTTGCAAGGAGGAAGAACCGAGAATGACTGAGACTTCTTAGATTTTGAAATCTAAAAATAAAAGCATCGGGTGACGTAAAGTGTCTTAGAGTTGTTTTACACTTATAACTCACCTCGTCTTAACACATTCAAAGAATCAAAAGGAAGACGAACGCAGCACATGTTAGCCAGACTAGCTCATGGAGAAGCACGTGGTCTAAAACTAAAGGTTATGTACTGCATATGCACCAA
This sequence comes from Sinelater perroti, assembly GCA_036346155.1. Lineage (NCBI taxonomy): Eukaryota > Metazoa > Arthropoda > Insecta > Coleoptera > Elateridae > Sinelater > Sinelater perroti. Next base: position 9,428 of record JARFIY010000223.1, on the reverse strand, counting down.
GGTGGTCAAACCCAGATGAAAACAAACAAAATTATAAAGAATTAAGAAGAAAAACTAAGAAAGTGTGCAGAAGAGCTAAGAATAATAAATAATTTTAGAACAAAGAAAATCCAAAATTTTACCAAGTAAAAAATTTTAAAAAAAATTACCAATTTAATAAGGCAAAGATGGTTTAAGAAATATGTAGTGTACAAACATTCTAAAAACATTTGTAAATATGTGCTAAGATTTGTGCTTTTATGGCCTGCGTATGCTGATTAGTAAATCAGATAATAAGATTATTCAAATTTAGCAATTTTTTCCTAAATAAAACACAAAATATTGGATCAACTCGAATTTTGTTTCCATTAATGTAAAATAGACACTTAGCAGTTACGTATGAAATACAAGGAGTCTCCGACATTAAAAGTAAGCATTTATATTTAAAATTTTTTTTTGATACATTTCACAATAAACTACATGCTTTTGTATATTTGCCGACAAAATCTCCTCCGTAAACATTATCCCAGCGTGACAGTAGTGTGAACATCTCATCACGTAACTGCTGTTTGTCAAATTGCTCGAACTAGTCCACAACTGTGACTTGCAATTTCTTCTGATAGGAAAAGCGCTTTTTCGTCAAAAAAAGACCCGAATAAATGTAAATTAACAATCTTCTCTAATCAAACGTTCGACAATTGTGCAATTTACCTCACACTTCAAATACTTTGCAATCGCACACGCCACGTTTGTTTGCCCCAGAAAGCTAAAGTGAGTCTTAAACAAAACGCTCCAGACTCTCCTACTACACGATATTATGGATGCGCATTTTATATAACAGCCACCTGTACCTTTAAAATCAGATCGCATGACACAACGACTCCGATGCCATGCAACCGTTCTTTCCATAAATGCGTTTCTAGTCCATCGAGTACATGTTCTCTTGTAGTCTTGTAATTATAGATTTGTTGTCGCAATTTTTTTTCTTTAAATAACCCTAGAGAAAAATGTGGAGTTAGATCGCAAGACCACGCGTTTGACAAGTGAGTTCATCTTGTTGAAATCACATGTCTGCAAGTTTAAATTGTTGGTTTTATTAAAAAAAAAAACATTTGTTAGCATATTTCACTAGCATATATCATTGACAGTAACAGATTTTCCTACTTTATCCCCGAAGAGGTACCACCCACGGGCTCCTCCAGACTACAGTACGCGCCAAACAGTGCATTTGGTGGTTGCATTGGCTTTCCGCGAATGGCACTTAGATGTTCACTACCCCACACCCGACAAATTTGACGGTTCACAAAGCTATTTATAGAAAAATGAGCTTTGCAGTTCAATATGAGCCTTTTGATAAAAGTCAGCATTAACTGTTCTGTCCTCTAAAACATAGTCCACAAATGTATGGCGCTTCTGCCGTTTTTTGATAGACTTTGACGTGTGTTTAGATACCAACTGTACATATGCAAACTTCCAACGTTTACAAAATGCAAACGGCGCACCATTCGAATCTTAAAATTTAAGGTGGATCATTCCATATACGCGCTCTTCGAGTGTGCTCTTGCACTCAAATACAATGAATTCAAAATGTATAGTTTCTTTATGTGATATATCTACAGTTTTTTAGTGTACAGAGTTAAAATTGTAGAAAAAATATTTGCTATGAATTTTTTCAGTCCTAAAAAGGTGCCAACATCGAGCATTCTATAACATGACCTATTAATCAATTGTAAGAATAAACAGTATAAATTTTGCCTGTTTCTTACTATGGTTAAATGTGAATATTGCACAGAATGCAGGTTTTTTATTTGTTGGTCAACAGCAGAAATTAAAAAGGAATTGTTGCTGATTTGTATTTTAATGTTTCGTTACAAAATCTATATTAACTAAATATTTCAATATCATTTATTTCGGCAGTCTACAAAACTGTTTATTTATAACTTTCTGAAGAGTTATCGATATATGTGAGTGATAACGCATTTGTACTTTTAACATAGAAATTGCATATAATGATATCTATTTCGGCAATCTACGAAGCAGTTTATTGAGTTCCAAAAATATAACGTGATTTTAATTGGATTTATTGATGGCCTTCTAAATTATACGAGATGGCAATATTAATTCGCCTGATAACTTGATATAATCTTAAGACAAATTTTTTTTGAAAAAATTTTAAAATTAAATTTTTTTTTTAAGGCCCAAGGTTTTGGTTTTTAAAAAATTTTTCCCAAAAAAAACCCTTTTTTCCGAAATTATTTTTTTTTAAAAAGCCCCAAAAAAAGGGCGGAAATTTTTTAAAAAAACAAACGGAAAAAAAGGCCAAGTGAAAATTTAAATTTCCTTCAATTTTGATATTTTATTAAAAGTTTTCCTTTTAAATATATTTTTTTAAATAAATTTTATTTAATTTTTCATTAAAATTTTTAATAAAATTTATTTTAAACAATTTAATTGCATTTATTGTTAAAACCAATAAAAAAGGAAAAATTTAATTTTTTCTTAAAAATTAAATTTAATATTTTATTAATAAAATGTTTTAAATTCTTTTATTTTTCTAAAGCCTTGTTTTCAAAATTTTAATTTTATTAACAAAACATTTTTTTAAGCAGTTAATAGGTATTTTAAAATAAATTGATTTGTTAAAACCGTTTAAAGATATTTTTATTTTTATTTATGTTTTAATATTTTCTATTTTGAAACCTTTTGGTTTTAAATTTTTAAAATTTTAATTTTGAAAGAATTTTTTTAAAATTAATAAAAAATTTTAATTGCAAACATTTATTTAAAAATTAGGATTAACTTTTTTAATCTGCAACAGTTAAGTAACAAATTTTTTTCTTTAAAATTAAAAGTTTTTTCTTTTTTTTTCTTTATTTAAACTTACAAAATTTGTTATTTTCTTAATAAAATTATTGGTTTTTTAGTTATCGTTTAGATATTTTTAATTAATTAAAATATTTTCTTTTTTTAGGCCTTTTACTAAGAAATTTGAATTTTTTAAATTTATAACCTTTAAAAATTATTTAAATTTTATAATTTAATTGTTATAAAAAAATATTTTAAAATTTAAATTTGCCACAAATAATTAAAGAAAAATTTCAATTTCTAATTTAAATTTTATTCGTTTGCTTAAATAATTTTAAAATTTCTTTTTGTGTTTTTATTTTGGTAAATATTTAATTTTTTTGCTATAATTTTATTAATTCAAAACATTGTTTTAATTAAAATTTTTTAATTTAATTTATATATATTTTTTAAAATATTAAAAAATTTTTTTTATATATTATACAATAGTAATAGGGCTTTTTTTTATATATTATAAAATTATATATTAAATTAACATCAAATATTAATAAAAATTTTTATAAATTTCTTAAAAATAAAAATTTAAAAAATTGCATTAAATAATTTAACATGAAAAAATACCCAAAATTAAAAACTTTATTTTTATTGTTACAAAAATCTTCAAAATTTTTTAAAAAATTTAAAATTCAAAAGAAAATAAAAGGGAAGATTAAAAATTTTTAAACAAAAAAATAAAAATAAATAAAATAAACATAACATAAGAATATAAAAAGGGGGGGGGGAAATAAATAAAATTTAAATTAAATACTTTAAATATAATTAAAAATTGAAAAAATAGGAAACAAAAAATACTGTATATTAAAAAAAATAACTAAATATATTTAAAATTGCAATTAAACATTCTTATTAAATACATTAAAAGCCATGAAATTGCTAAAAAATGGGACAAATCAAAACAGTTTTGGGAACACGAAAATTAAAAGAAATGAAGAATTTATAATTGAACAAATGGAAGAGTGGGAAAAAATTAAACAATTGGGCACAAAAAAAGAAACACAAATGGGAAAAGATTAATAATTTCTTTTTGAATAATATTCAAAAATTTTGAACATAAAGATATAACAAATAAGGAAATATAATAGAAATGAGAATTCATTGATAGTAATAATAAATAAACAATATGAAAGACCAAGATAAAAGAGTAAAGGACCAATTATATGGTTATGGTATATGAAATGAAAATGGAGTTATGAGAAATGAAAAAATAAATTTCAAAATTAAAAAACAAAAGGGAAAGAAGAAAACCTAAATTAAATGAAAACAAAAAGAAATGGGTTAAAAATTTATAATTTTAAAACTTTGGTAAAATTCAAAAAACTGAAAAAAGAAACAAATTGGACAACAGTGTAACAAAATGGCATTTGGAACAAGAGATAAGGAAGAAACAAAGCTAAAGAAAATAATTGGAAAACAATTAAAAACAAAATAAGAAAACAATACAAAATACAAAGAACAGGATAAAGGTAAAAGATGGTAAAAGAGAAAAATACACACATAAAATTAGGCAAAAGAAGAAGGACAGAATAGGTAACCAGAAACTGTTTATAAAGACAAACTAAAAAGGAAAAGAAAAAAGTAATTTTAACTCAAAGAAAGAAATATTAACGGAAAACAAGAATAATTACGATAAAAGAATTTTAAAGGTAAAGAAACACATCAATTAACATGGGAAGAAGAAAATAGGGAAGAAAAGAAAGGGAAAAAAACATTTATCAGGAGACTTAAAAACAAGGAAAACCAGGAATAATTAAAAGAAATGTTAAAATACAGGGAAAGGCAAAGGAAACAAGTTTAAAAAATTGAGAAAACAAATGGTGGAATGGGAATTAAATAACTAACAAGGAAATAAAAAACTGCCCTAAGAGGGATAACACTTAACAATACATACAAGAGAACTAGGCACAAATTAAAGCCAAAACAGAAGACCAAATGGAAGAATCCAAAGTGGTTTTAAAGAAGAGAATGCAAACATTTCACAAAAACATTTGGAAAAAAGAATATATGTCTTTATCAATTAAAAATTTTGGAAAAAAGAGTGATATGGAAAATTAAGAAAAGAGGAATTGGAAACAGACTGGAAGAAATAAGTTTATACAATAAAAAAAGGAAGAAAAATAAAACAAGGTTTGAAAAAGAAGGCGGAGAAAGGGGTTTAAAGAACACAATAGGTATTAGATGAAAATAAAAAGAAACATAAAGTTAAAGAAACTGTTAGGGGCTAAATATTTAAGGTATTCAAATGTTTCCGGGATGAACAATCTGGTGGGAAGAATTGCAAAAAACTTAGAATGTAAAAGAAAAAAACGAAAACTAATGATAAACACCAATGAAAAGTGATGGTACTAGGAAGACAATAGACAAATAAGAATACAACAATAATAAAGAGATCGAACAAGTAGACAGTTTTAAGTATCTGGGAATACCAATAACAAGAAATAAAAACAAACAAATTCAAATTAAAGTGCAATAAAATTATTCGAAACAATGTTTAAATTGGAAAAAGATATAAATAAAACAAACGTATAAACACATTTAAAATATTGATGTTTTTCAAAAGTAACCTCAAAAACAAGAAAATAAGATACAAGCATGTGAGATAAAATTTCTAAAATCATTTTAAAAGAGATAACTAAGGAAATGAAGAAATACGAACCGGGTAAATTGCAATAAAGAAGGACATAGAAAGACAATAGATGATGGTTTGGACATTGATCAGAACAAATAAAAAATAATTTCAAACCAAAACAATAAAAAGAACAAGAGGAAGACCAAAAGGAATAATAAACAATAAAGATTCGAAATGGCAAGACAACATGGCACAGAACAAAAACAAATAGCATTAACATAACAAATACACAAAAAAGAGAGTAATCAATTATGAAGCGTGGTTGAACTATAGATTGGTGCTTAAGAATGGCTGAAGATCGTCATACGAAACATATGTAATTAATGAAGGTAAATAGAATATCAGATAGAAAGAACAACTTGCATAGGAACTGAAGATAAAATGTATTGTAAACCAATTTAAAATTTGATTTAATTTTATTTAATTTGGTTTATTTTAAATTAATTTGAAACAGTATTATTGACAATTATTAGAATGTAAATTGATTTCACGGAAAACAAATGTATTACATAAGTAATAAATGGTTAAGATTATATATATATATATATATTATATATTAATATATATAATATATATATATATATAACATAAAATTTAAAAAATGTTTTTTTAAAACTGGAAAATTGCAAAATTTATAAATTTTAATTTTATTTCTATTAAAAAAAATTTGGTTAATTATATATTTATAAAAATTTATATTATAATAACAAATTTAATAAAATAAAACGGAAATATTTTGAAAGGAAATTTGGTATTCCTTTGTTCTTCAGTTAATAAAACAAATAAATCTTGGTTTTAGGATATCCCTTTGGCAAACATTTATAAGTGTAAATTAACAAAAGAAGGGAAAAGAAATATTTTGAAAAGGAATTTCAGATAATTAGGTGGGAGTTTAACAAAATTAATAATTAACAAAAATGAAATAACGTTTAAATGGATTTTAAATAAACTTGGCCAAATTCAACGATACCAAGTGTTAAATTCCCAAAAGAATTGGGAAAAGGAAATTTGCCAACGTTTAAAATAACTAAAAAAGGTGGAGTGAAATTTAAAAAAATTTAAATTACTTCTATTTTTGTAAGGGCAGTTTAAAGAGGAAAAACAGCAAAGCGGCAACGAAGCGGAAGGGAAGCGGCCCCAAATTTAAGGAACCCCTTGTTGGCCACTTAAAACCACCCTTGAAACCAATTTCGTTTCAAAATACCAGCAAACAAGTTTTTCAAAGGTTGGTTTAAAACAAATTTAAAAATTCCCAGCCCTTTTTTCTAAATTTTTGTCGGCGGAAAATTTAAAAGACGGGGGCCGAAAGGAAACAAGAAAAAAGGAAGCCGGACAAACGTAAAATTCCGGCCTTTCTTGGAATTTTAATTTAACTTTCAAAAGCCTTATTTCCCTTTTAATCCCAAAGTGAGCCGGTTAAACCCAAGTTTTTCCGGTTGGTTTACCTAACAATTGGCAAAAAATTTCCAAAACCAGCACTTTTATTTTTCCAAAAAATTATTTGGCGTTCGGAAAATTTATTATGAATTACGGGGTTGGTCCTAATTATTGTTTTTATAAAAAAATTGAAGCTTTCTTAAAAACTTCCAAAAATTTTGGCCCCTTTTCTTTAATTTTTTTGGATCTCTTTAACTTTGCAAAAAATTTTATTTAATCCCTTTTTGAAGCCAAGTTCCTTTTAGGTTACTTGCCAATTTTGTGGTTTGGTTTAATTAAAAGCAACGGCAAAATTCACTTGGCCAAAACCAATGAAAATTTATTTTTCAAAAAGGATATTCCGCGTTTTGGAGAATTATATTATTTCAATTGGTTCTAAGTTTTCTTTTTTACCTTTCAAAATTTAAAGTTCGCCAGACCTTGAAGAATCCAAAGGCATAAAAAAAATTCTTCCGTGGGAAAGATTTGCCCACCTATTGTATTAAAATCCTTTAGTTTTTACTGTTTCTAACGTTTAAAAAAATATATTTTAATTTGTATTTAAAGGTGAATAAGACCTCAAATATCTTTTATGTTGTTAAACCTTGAAAATTATTATTTGGTTTATATAAAAAACAGGGCCAATTCCATTAATCTTGAAGGATTTACGTTTAATTGAAATTAAATTTATTTGTTTGCTAATTTTTGCAATTCTCAATGGTTTTGGTTGTTAATTTTTATTTAATAAAATAATTTTTAAGGAAAAAAATTTTAAAATAATTTAATTTTTAAACGTTTTCGTTTATTTAAATAAATTGTGTTTGCCAGAGTTACGGACTATATTGAGTGCGGCCGCCAGACCAAGTGTTAAAATAATGTTTAGTGGAACGGGACCTATCGGCCACTCATCGCAGCCGATAAGTTATCTACCACAGCCAAACTTCGCTACTCCAATCTTTTCGAGCCAAGGTCAACAACAACAGCTGCCTTTTCAACAAAATAACTGCAATGCAGGTATGCAACAATTTTATACGCCATTCTCCCAAGATTATAAGCAACCCGAAAGTGCAACCACTAAAGTCACTGTACCCCAAAATGCTTACTTAATCGAAACCAGCGAAAAAGATGAAGGAAGCAGTAATAAGTATTCCTGGCAAGTCGTACACAGCAACAAAAGAAAGCGCATCTCCAGGCGAACACCTGGAGAAAATGCCGCTACAGATAACCAAACAAATAGATTTGCACCTCTCAGCCAGCTAGAAGCGAATAATACTCCCCAAACAAACACTGACAGTATGCAACAGTCAAGTACACCTCCAACAATAACACCACCTAAACCACCTCCTATTTTTGTCCATGGAGTGACTAATCTTGACCAAATGCTAAGAACTCTAGCTGATATGACAGAAAAGGAACATCTAATCACTAAATGTTTATCCAACAACGTTGTAAAAATTACCGTAAAAACATCTGATTTATATAAAAAACTTGTTAAATTCATGCAAAATCAGAATATTATTCATCATACATACCAACTGAAGGAAGAAAAGCCATATAGGGTTGTAATCAAACATTTGCATCCTACAACTTTAGTTCAAGATATAAAAGAAGATCTCGAACGCGAGGGATTTCCTGTCAGAAACATAATTAACATTAGACAAAAAGAACTACGAAAACTCCACTTCCAATGTTTTTTGTGGATTTAGAGCCGGCTAGAGATAACAAAGAGATCTACAACCTAAAATATCTTCAAAATAAAGTCATCGCGATAGAGCCACCGGGAATAAGCACTGAATTAGTACAATGCACACGATGTCAGCAGTACAACTACACTAAAAGCTACTGTAATCGGCCATACGCCTGTGTAAAGTGCGGCGGAGCACATGACACAAAAACTTGCAAGAAAACCCCGAATACCCCAGCAAAATGTATCTTATGCGATGGCGGGCGCACATCCAGCCAACTATAAAGAGGGTCAAGTATACCGCGAGCTACAAAATAAATATCGTTTGGGACAAGGTTAATCACGCAAACGCATAACTGACTACAGACAATTCAGTAACCAAACTACCTACGCGCAAGTTACTAAAAACAATGATGAACCCCCTCAAAACAATTCAGATTAACCCTTTCCCACTTTTTGGAAGAATTTAAAGGGATGTTTACACAACTACTTAACCAAAACAACATGATACTTAATATGTTGTCAACTGTCATTACGAGATTAGTCCATAATGGCTAAGTTCTTAATAATAGCTCTATGGAATGCCAATGGGCTCCAGTCAAAAAAATCTGAAATCGAATTATTTTTAAAACTACATAACATAGATGTATTGCTGATATCAGAAACTCACTTCACTGAGAGATCATATATGAGAATACCTAATTATATACTATATCACACCCAGCATCCGGATGGGACCGCACACGGTGGATTAGCTATCATTGATCGCGAATCTATAGCCCATCATGAATTACCAAAGTGCGACAGAGATTTTCTGCAGGCAACAACAATCCAATTAACTATGCAAGACATACCGAC